>JAFBJR010000129.1:5597424-5809517 GCA_016785285.1 Brachirus orientalis
GGGGTTGGGGGGGAGGAGCAGGACGAGGTGGAGGGGGGTGTGAGGATAGACAGGCGTCCACTCTACGTCAGAATTACAGATTCTGTGCTCACCTAAAAAAAAAAAAAAAAAAAAAAATAATAATCAACATGCCTTCTCAAAGACATTGAAACAAAACAGAGGCTAATAAATAATTTGAGTGCACAACAGAAAGTGGGAAAAGCTTAAGCCGGCAGCAGTCAAGGTGCCAGTCTACACTATACATTAAGGATGACAAAAGAATGCATTTTCCTTGTATAATAATAATAATAATAATAATAATAATAATAATAATAATAATAATAGTACATTTTATTTAGTGGCGCCTTTCAAGGAACCCAAGGTCACCGTACAACAATGAATAAAATACATGGCAGTTAAACTTAAGAGACAACAGGACAGAGTAAAAGATAATACAAGTGATCAGATGGAGTAAGCAAGTTTGAACAGATGGGTTTTGAGTTTAGATTTAAACAGTGAAATGGAGTCAGTGTTGCAGAGATAAAGAGGGAGTGAATTCCAGAGAAGGGGAGCAGAGTGGCTGAAGGCCCTGCTCCCCATGGTAGTGAGGCGGGCAGAGGGGACAACAAGGTGGGTGGAAGATGAAGATCTGAGTGTGCGGGCAGGTGGGCAACATAAAGTGTGCCCAGTACATCCTGTGTGTTTTGGTGACTGTTTACACAGCTCCAGTGCCAGGTTCATGGCTGCAGCGTTATGTGCACTGTACAAAACACCTGTAGGCCCCATGCTTTAATGGTTACAGATAAACAATGTTGATGTTCTTTGCATGATACAGCTTTACAGCTTACATTTGTGGATTGCACAGCAAACTGTGTTCACAGACAGTGATTTCTGGAAGTGTTCCTAAGGCCATGCAGTTAATTCCAGTAGAGAATTATGCCTGTTTTTAAAGCAGTGCTGCTTCAGGACTCCAAGATCATAAGCCTCCAGTTTTGACCTGTGGCCTTCTTCCTTGCGCACAGCGATTCCTCTTGATTCTGGTAAAATGGTAAAATGTTTCAACATCTGATATGTTGTTTATGTTCTATTGGGAATAAAATATGGGTTTGTGAGATTTGTAACCAATTGCACATCAGTAGCTCCTATAGTCTCACTGTAAAATATTGTGATGTAAATGGTAAAATACTGGCAGCAGGGTTGCCCGTAATCTACTGTTAATTTTGCAGTTGTTCTACTGTTATCAATTTTACAGTATGTTACTGTAATGATACTATGTACTGAATCACAATTTTCCTGTTTTCACAATAGATTACTGGCAGTAGAGTTGCCAGTACATTTGTTTATTCCACAGTATTACCATTATAATACCATATACTAAAACACTGGATTTTGCAGAAATCATGCCATTGTCAAGGTAGACACATCATGTTTTTTTTCCCACATTAACGATGAAATACAGTACCCAAATACAGTACCATGCAGTTTATTAACCAATTACTAGCCTATAAATTAAGTCATATCTTTACTGTAGCCTTGGTTCATAATTCAACTGTGATATTCCACACGTTATAAATTGGATTATTTAGTTAACTAAAATGCAGCAATAAAATATACATGTATATATATATATGAGAAAGATTAGACTAAATGCAAAATCAATCATGCAACCCAACATTTATTTTAACAGCAGCAACTGAAAACTTTCCTTTATTTGAAATTCTTTTTTTCCATTTATAGTTGGAATTATTATAGTATTATAAATTTAAAGTAGAGAACACATTCAAAATTATAAACGGAAGGGTCTTGCCACTGTGAGTACAGTAAGCCCCGTTATTACAATTATTGAAGTTAACGGTTATTTCCTAGGTAGAGTGATTTTTGAAACTTACTACTGAGCCAAGACAGACATTGTGAAGCTGTTTTCACAGGCTGCATTGTCCCTCTAATGACACATGAACTTCTTATTATGTTGTAGTTGTATTTATGGGATGTTCCTATAAAATTGTGCTTGAATTGGAGATAAAGTCTCTTTAAAAAAAAAAGCTTTGCATGGGAAAATGAATGACATCATATGAACATAAATATGCAGCTGAATATTGCACACACCATTTGCCGTGCCTGAAGCAATGGTACAACATGTGCAGCTGCTCAATGAGTCATGTGTGAGTTTACATAGACTTTATGTAAATAGATAGCTCCATAACTTTATTTCTTCAGACATTAAATATCATTCATAAAAAAAAAAATGTGTCTCAGAATTAAACAGTCTTTTAGGGACCAATGTCAACGCATTTAAAAAGGGTTGGAAATACATTTTAATGCTGCTCCTTATAGGCTCTTATTCACAAACATGGTCATACTGCTTCTTGCTTCTAATTCAGAGCAGTACCCGTGCATTGGCATGTGGAGACTCCATCTCTCTGAGTGAGAACATTGCTATTGATTCCCGTTCACCTCAGCTCACTTTCCAAAAGGGAGCTCCCACCAGAGTGTGTTCTGTGCTGATGGGTTGATTTGACAGTCGACTCAGCTGCTGCTCGTGTGATGCCGGCAGCTCCCTCCAGGAACCAAGAAATGCATTCTCGTTACAAATGAATGCCGTCATTTTGCCGTCTAATGATATTACGGTTAATTTGGTTCTGCTTTTTAAAAATGAATCCCCCAGTGCTGCTGCAGCTCACAAAGCTGGTCACTCCACCTTGGAGACTTTCTAACTCATCAGTCACAGTTTAATTATTTTGGGTTCCAGTGGACTTTACAAACCTGCCAAGAACACAAAATATGACAAACAGTGAAGTTTTTTGTGTGAAGTTGGAGAAAGAATATTGAACACTATCATAGAATTTGGGCTAGTGGCAGCTGAATCCATATTTCTGACATACAGGGTTTTTCTAAAAGGACTTGGGTTGCAGGCAATGATTGACTGCAAGTGCAAAAAGAAGCAAAGGGACTGAATGAATCCATTCAGACTCCCCCCCCCCCCCCCCCCCCCCCCCCCCCCCCCCCCCCCCCCCCCCGGCGGTGGGGGGCCCCCCCCCCCCGCTGCTGCGTCAGGATTGGAATTTGGAGATGGACACAATTTTGCAGTGAAACCTAAACTTCAACTGTGACATATTTTGCAAGCTCCATGTTGAGCTACTGCATATTATTATTAATAATTATCACGTGATTTCTTTTCTTCAAATTAAATGACATCATGTATTAATTGAGCTCATTTGGATGAAATTGAATTTGCTCAGCCATTTCCAGGAAGTGTTATCACACAGTTGTTTTGGACTGATATGCCTCTTTCACCCTCTGGGTGCATCTGTGATTGACAGGTTCTCAGCTGATGGGTTGTCCAAAGAGCTGTAGAATAAAAGAGCAAATGAATAAATATATAAATAACACTTAAAACAAACCTGTTGGTTTGATGTAAACACATACTGCATCTCCTGGATTACTACTTACCTGACAGACAAAATGTAGTTTGGGCAGAGTTCTGTCTAATGTGTTGATAAATGGTCCAAGAGATCCACAGGAAATTGTGCTGTCTCCATTCTTGTTCATCTTCTGAATCTTTGATTGTAAAACTCTACTTTTTATGGTTAAGGAATTGATACCTGACTCTAGACTTTTGGGACTTGGGATGGAACCTAAAGGGGGTGCCAGATTTGGACAAATATTTGTATTTATGATAAATATAGTTTGTATCTCTGTCTGTCTTTTTCTTCATCATCTTCTTCTTTTCCTTTTTCTTCTTCTTCTTTTGGCTTCTCCTTTAGGGCTCCTGAAAAAGTATTTTGATGACTCTTCAGATGGTTTGTGGGAGAAGTACAGATGAGTGGGAGACACTTTTTTGACATGGATCACTGCCAGGGGTAAGAGAGGATAGCTCCATGACCAGTATTCTAGTAGACTGTGTGGAGTAGTGGAGGAGTATTGAGCTTCCTCATTCGTCATAAGATACTTCTACCACTCTGTCTTGCCCATTACAGTGCAGAATAAGAGCTAGAGACACCGACAGATTGATTAAATTTATTAAGATTGCAAGCTCAATAATTGGCTGCCAACCAAGTATATTTAGAAGTACAGTAATAGAAAGGAAGACATTGTTCAAATTGGTGTGGATAAAGAACTTCTCTGCCATGTACTTGCCAGTACTAGTGGAGCACTTCTTCAAAACAAAACAAACAAACAAACAAACAAACACACTTGTGGTTACAAGGTACAGTATAGGGAATCTTTTCCTGCTGCTCACTGCAATCACTATGTGCACTGCACAACCTCCACACTGCACAACATTTTTAACAAGTTTTCAACATTTGGTCATTTTCTGTGTTTATTTTGGTATGTACAGTATATTGAGTATTTTTTCTTCTTTATTTACTTTACTTTTCAGCGTATCTTACTTCCATGATAACTTCACTTTGAAACCAAGCCTCGAGTTTTTTATAGATTATGACTGACTCATTTTGGCTCATTTCCCCATGAATTTATGTGCAAAATATCATCTATAAATATCCTCAGGTCTAACTTCAGAGCCAACACGGTGCCTAAGTTAGTGCACTACATTAAACACGTAGTGGATGATGCTTTAAATAAAGTATACAGAGTCCCCAAATTAAGTCACGGTCTGGTCATATTTTGATCATTTGTGCCACTTATATTACATTTATGCATGTAATTAGTCCAAGGACGGCTTAGCAACTGAACATGCAGCTGCTACACAGTTCACATTGCACACACCAAAGGTGTGGTCTTAAAAATAAATTGCAAACAAATATTTAATACTTAAAAGGCAATTAATTAAACCAGTGTTTAATAAATTAATATGCTCTAAGTATAGATGACAGTCTTTAGGCATTTCATAGAATGTGTAAAGTGAAAAACCAAAAGTGTCTAATTAAAGGACTCAATATGATGGTTGGACATTTCTATATTTTATCCTGTGTTTTTCGGGTAATTATTTGACATCTTTTAACTAAGCTGTTACCAACCATTTGTGCAGATGCATTCACCACCTAGCCATAAACATTCATTTTAAAAACCTTTTACTCGAGCTGAGTATTGGCGTGATATGATACTCATTATCTGATTAATACTGATACTGAGTATTGAATGGGCTCATCTCTTGAAACTATGTTCACAGAAAAATCCTGCTTCACAGCCCTCAAATGGATAAATGCAGCCTTGAATTTCATGCTAAAATAATCACATATGTCTGGATGTGATTCCTGCTAAAGGACGCTTGGTGAGAAATCCTAAATATGTAGATAGATGGGGCTGTCACCTTGACAACGCCACCATCAAGGCACATAGCCTGTTAATATGACAAATAATGACCTCCCCTCGCAGGTAATTACAGCCGTTTGTATATTTCTGCATATTCGTAGTTGATTTCCTAAACTGTGATGTGGAAGTCCCTGTCAGCGTGCCAATTGTGAAGATCCTTTGTGATGAATGATGGTATCTATTGGAGCCAGCGGAGTGAGACTGGGTTATGACTAAGGTCACTCCAAATGGAGTTTGTAGGACTGTAGGTGCTTGTGAGTCAGTGTCCTCAACATAGATCACGCGAATGACCGTGATGCTTCATCAGTTTTTAAGTGTTGCTACAAAGACGGAGAGGAAGATAAAGGAAGACGGTTGTGTTTTTGTTCACTTGCAGGTAAATGAGACAAAAAGCGACAACAACAACTAGACAGCCCTGACAGAGTGTGTGGTGTTTAAGAGCACAAGTAGTGGACTGGCTTTGCCTCCCTTCAGTGGCTCCTTGATTTATCGTAAGTGAAACCCGTTAAATGCAGGGTTTAGTGTAGCCACATAGAATACCCATCTTCCCCACCACTCCTACACCACCTCATGATCATTATGTCATTTGTTTATGATCCACAGCACTCTCATAATGGCCCGTTTGGTGTAATGCTATCCATCAGTCATCCCAATGGCCTACTTCCACATAGACACCTTTCCCCCTTCCTCTGTGATGCATTAGCACAAAAATGTGTTAAACCAACGATTGACTTTGAAATAGTGATATGGGGGTGTAGGTGTGTTTTCAGGAAGGCAGAATCATTGCCAGTGAAGAGGACCATAATGTGTTCTATGACTATTTGGCAAGCACATCCAGCTTTATGTTTTTGTGAGATCTTAACGTAATTGAGGGGTAAAAGCTGGAGGTAATGGACATGGTGAAGGGAAAAGGCAGGGTAGTCAGATTTAGCAGGTATAGCAGCAAAATACCAGCCTAGCTGAGACTTTTAAACGCTTTTCATTGCAGCACAAATCTCATACTTATAAGACATTACCACCGTTATTTTTTTTTTCCTTTTCTTTTCAGGTGTTGCAAATTTAAACAAAAATCAGAAAGCTTTGATAGAATATGGGCATCTATCTGTGTTTCCGTCATTAGCTGTTGGGCAAATATTGGGCATAAGTTCACAGAGATAAGAAGTAGTTGGTGCAAAAGTCCATGTCACTATAGATGGATAACAAGACACAACTTGGTGATGTAAA
Source organism: Brachirus orientalis (assembly GCA_016785285.1). NCBI lineage: Eukaryota > Metazoa > Chordata > Actinopteri > Pleuronectiformes > Soleidae > Brachirus > Brachirus orientalis. The sequence continues at coordinate 5,603,902 of JAFBJR010000129.1, forward strand.
CATGTATGGTCATGTTTCACTGCTGGTTCAAACCATTATTGTGGTATTGTTATTATTTTTTTTTTTTAACCAAGCCAATGAATTTTTGTATTACAGTGAAATGCAGAAACAGGAGACAAAGTTTTGTCACATGATTTCTAAAAGTAATCTTTTATTCACTATAACTGTCTCTGTTGTGCTCATTTGCATTTGCCTTTAATCAATACACCAACTGCTTCAACTCTTCCCAAACGTACATGTAAAAAGTTTTATGTGATATTTGAAGACTTTGTTGAATTGTCCGTGTTTCCTTTCAGATCTTTTAATGCAGAAAAAAATGTGCATATATCAGGCTCATGGAAACACAACTAGTGTCAAAAAAGTATTTTGTAACCTTAGATTTCTTAATTTTGTCTAAAGACAAGTGGAAATGTCACACAAGTCACAGTACTATCTCACACAAGCTTCTTAAATGCTGAACATTGCCTACAACCAGAAATAATTCCACACAAGCACAAAAATTACTGACATTTGGTGTCTGCAGCGAAGATAGAGAGAGGGATCGGTGTCAGCTTTACTAATAATGACCTACAGAATTATTTGTGCCTTTTTTTGTGATTGTCATGGTGTGTGGCAGAGGACGTAATATCAGTTTTATGTACTGTGACATGGTCTGACCCCCTCTCCTCAGGCCTACATCCACCCTGGTTAGTGGAAATGTCATGATGTTCATGTGCTGATCGCTTGCGTTCAGGTCATGGAGGATCGCCAGATATAATAAAGCCAACCTTTACATGCCCATATACTGTAGATAAACACTTTGCCAATATAAATTAAATTAGAACAACTATAAAACATTTGGCTGACTGTTATTAGTATATAGTGTGAAATATGTCAAATATAAAATATATTTAGCCTATATGTATGTCTGTGCACACACATACTTCATTAGGAGAGCATGTAAGGTGTTTAACTAATGATACTGAATAGTTTTTCGCAGTCTATTGTCCCTGACAGTGATAATGTGGTGAGAAAATTTGCTAACCAGTCAACCAAAGTATTTGGCCTGAACAATACTTTTAACATTTAGGCTCACATGTTTGCTAATTAGAGCAGCTACACTGTCCACATGAGATGCACATCTACTCTCTTTAGAATAACCAGTCTCACTAATCTTCTTATGCAAGTGATTCAATGGAGAGTTAAAATGATCTTTCGGTATATCTTTTGTGTACATCAAAAACACGAAACATACTGTACCTGTTTAAAAGGAACATCAGCACTTCACAAGTGACCAGTGTATGTGCAACTTTGAGTACAAATGAGTGAGTATTTAAAAGTAAATATTAGACTAACATGGCTGCAGACACACTCTGCAGAACAAAGCTGTGCAGGATGAAGCAGATTAACACCGCACACACATCCAGTCTGGCCCTGGCTATAGTTAGCCTCTTGCTTTCATGTTTTGTTATCTGCCCATGACTAATTCACTTCTGAATTGTAGACTGTGTCTGCATAACAGCTTGTCAAAGTGAAATTTCACAGAGAATACCATCATTGTTTGCATTTATTTTTACCCAATGTAACTGTGGAGGTCATTTTTCTCTTCTTTAGATAGTATAGTGGCAGTCTTAAAATTTCAGCTCTAAACAAAATGCATGTGTTCATTGTATTGACTTTTAAATGTGTTAAATATATAAAATTAATAAGTACAACTATTTTGACTTTGTCCTTAAATCACTCAGTTCTCTGTATAATATGTGTTTCCTGTGTTTCCTGTTCCTGGTAGCCAACAAGATGGTGACAGCTTGCATGTCGCATGTGTGAAGCATCTACTGTATGTCTGGACTGAATTACCAGCACTGTGAAGAAAAAATGTGTCACTTTGTAGCAGTAGTGATGCTTTCTTGGTTTTTATGTTTCCAAAAGAACACAAGGGTTTTACCCAGAGACAATATTCAGTGCCAACTCATGATCTAATGTGTAGTAAAGATGTGGGTGTGGAAGCCTGAAGCATATGCCACTTTTTTGTAGCAAGCTGAAATAGAGAACTCTTTGGCTCTAACATGTCATCACATTGTAAAATTGTGCCAGAAAAACACCATTCATGTTTAACTTGAATGGTTAAATCACTATCATGTTGATATGCATGAATGGAATGGTGTATTTTAATATTACTTCAGAAACAAAGCTCACATATCTGCGTTTTGCTGAAACGAACAAGTGCAACAAGTGGTACCTGGGCTGCTTCCCTCTGTCAATGTTTGCAACCCAGCAGAGTTGCCGCAGTGTTTTAATTTATTTATTAATTTTGGAATTACACCTCTTTCAGTATGTTTTCATTTGGACTTTTTTGGTTCATTTGAATGAACCATTAAGGAATGCTTACAAGCTGCTTCAGCCAGCACAGATAGATACCCATAGGGGTGAAGGATGAGGTGTAAAGATAGATGTAAAGATAGAATCAAATGTTAGAACTGAGGTCCTATGTGGGGAATATGTCTACTGGCATTTTGTGTTGTGATGTCAGAATTTTCACTTGAAGCTGTATCAGATCACTAGTATGTCACAGCCTGTCCAAAGCATCATTTAACCATAATGCTTTATGGTGTTGCACCCTCTTCATTTGGCTTCCCTGACTCCACCATAAAACAACAGGGCAGTGATTGGTTGATGCTGAGGTGTGTGTGTGTGAGAAATATGTCTATAGTTGGTCGGCCTGCACATCACTGCAGCTCTGTAATCCTTCAACTCAGCCCAGGCCATGTGGGCTGCAGAGAAGCATGGCAGGAGTCCTGGAGATGGTGAGGCTGTTTACTGGCAGTGGAAGATTTAAGCACGAGAGCTTGCCAGCAGCAGAGAGCAATAAGGTGTGCGTGTGTGTGTGAGAGAGAGACTGAGAGCCTGTTATTCCTTATGCTGTGGGGACCTAAATCTGTTAACAGAAATCTCTTGTCTTCCTTATAGGGACAAAAATTGAGTCCCCATTGAGTAAGTTACTACATTTTTGGTGAAATGTTTTAAGGTTAGGCTGAGGTTAAGGTTAGGGTCAGGGTTAGGATTAGCGCACCAGTAATTATGATTAAGGTCAGAGTAAGTTTCCAGGAAATTAATGTAAGCCATGGAAACCAGTGAGTGTGTGCATGAGCGAGACAAAGCCCTCAGGGTGGTGTTATATAATGTGAAGTAGTTAGAACGGAGGTGTGCCCATCTGCTTATTTTTCCCACAACTCTCCCTTCTATACACACACACACACACAGATGTTTGCGCTTCTATCAAAGTGAGGACCCTCATAGACATAATACATTCCCTAGCCCCTTACCCTAACCTTAACCATCACAACTAGATGCCTAACCCAAACATTAACCCGCTGCAGCTGTCTCCTTAGTCTATGGCGAAATTTAAAGGTGAGGAGAGGAGCTCATTTGATTGGTGAAGATTGTGTTAAATCCAGCCACGCCTTCTCTCCCTCTCTTTGCTACTTGCTGGTAGAAGAGATGGAGATGGGACAGAGGAGTACTTGCGCCTGACTGAGCCCGGCTACGTCCCCTGCGCTGTGCATGAAACTTGCAAAATGTGCCTAGACATACCCCCTTGGTGCGGCGCACCTGCAGAGCGAAATTACACACCTGGTCTGCGAAATTAGAGCCCCAGGTCTTAACCCTGAAAAAGCCCTTTAAAGGGGTGAAAAAATATATCTATAAGGTTTATATGATTTTTGATCCTCACTCTGCAACAAGTAGCCTAACCAAAGCCTTATCCTTAACATTAACCAGTTAATACCTAACCACAATCCTAATCTTAGTCCTAACCAAACTAGTTCCTTAGAAATTAGGTTCTGCCTCAGTACTCACCTTTCCCCCCAGGGTTTCAAAGACTTTAACCATACATTTCACAATAACTGCATCTTTATCATTTCACTGGCTTGAACTGCAACAATTTAAATATTGATGCCTTGTTTTATATATATATATATATATATATATATATATATATATGCTGCAGGTGTGACTATTACAGGAAACCTGATTTTTGAATTGTGTAATATGCCTGTTATGTTACAGTAAATGGCTGTTAATTTACAGTAATTTACTATAATATTATACCATTGTGAAAGTACACTGAATAAATATATGCACAGTAACTTGATGTGAGTTTCATGCAAGTACAGTATTTGCCAGTAATTTACATAGAATGTACAGTCAAGGAATTTACAGTGCATAAATGCTCACTTATATCATTTTGCTTTTTGGAGCATTTTGCTTTTTGGAGTAATACTTTATATCAAATATCTCTGTCCTTAGAGAGGTATTTTGTATTTTACATAATGAATGAACGATATATATTGATGGATAGATGGATAGATAGAAACACGTCAAGACACTTAACCCATTAAACACCAAATTTAGATGTGCAGGTCAGACATGACTGTTGAAATGTAAATTGTTTGTGCTGCTGACATACAGTTACTATATTTGACATGGTGTCTGCTGTGACAGACAGGTGCGGTGGCTGTGCTTGACTCAGGCCTATGCAACGAGTGCTCAGTCAAGGCACAAGCAGCTTTTGCATGTGCTCATTAATGAATGCTAGGGAAGCTTATCATGCTGAATGGCCTCATTAGTGATAGGGATTAATATGAGGCAGGTTCATTATAGAGACAGTTAGCGGAGTGTGTTGCCAGAATTGAAACAAGGCTGCTGGTGTAGACTTGCCCTGGCCTCCTGTGTTGTTTCTGCCATTAACAACAAAGCCTCTGAAGATTTTTTAATTGTTTTATTGCAGCAGCTGACATGGTGTGTATGAGGTCGAGTATGAAATATTTGTTGGGATGTTTGCAAAGAAAGAAAAAAAGCATCACTGCCTTGGTTTGTTTTAATGCTGCGGCACTGTTTACTCTCACTGTTATTGAGCATGAAAGTAAAACCTAGTGTAAACCACATTTACTCATGTTCTTTTTAGGGCTGTCAGCATTAAGGCATTAATTGTGACTTATATGTTGAGTCTCCTCCTGCAAAGTGCAAATGTTGCATTAAAGAGGACATTCACCTGAAAATCAAATTTCTGATGTTTTTCGGTGTGTCCCCGTGTCCTTCCTGTATCTATACATCACTAAAGTGTCACACTAAACACTTCACCCACTTCTGAGAAAGAAGGGCTTTACTGTACCTGCGCTTGAGCAAGTGGTTTTGAAAAGTTGAGTTTATTTAAGAAACTAGCACATTTGCAGTGCAATGAACCCTCCCCCAACAGCTACTCCCGTTCATGGGAGTGAACATTCAACCTGAAGAAGAAGAAGAAGCACCACAGAGCAGTCAGTCAGCTGGTAGCTGACCAATAACAAGCGAGTGGGAATGCACTTGGTAGCTGGCCAATCACAAGAGACTCAGTGTTCTGGGGGTGGGCATTAGCTCAGAAACAGAATGCCTGTTCAGAGGGTGGCAGAGAGCAGCAATAAACTGGCTTAATCTGAAGAGACTATGAGGTCATTTCTGTAGTTAACACTAGATATTGTGTCACCTCAGGTTTACTGCACTTCTTTAGATTGAAAATATCACTTCCAATCAAAATACACCGGTATGAGTTGCTTTACATTTTAATATTGACTTAAAACTGTGTTGAATGGCAAATATTTTATGTGATAAAAATGCACTGTAATTGAAAAGGCTTTGCTGATAGGGTCACTATAATGCATCACTAAAAGAACGCTGAGTATTTATAAAAAGTAGGATATGGCATTAGGTTAGCACTCTTGCCTTTGCAGCAAGAGGTCCCGGGTTCACAACCCAGTTGGAACAAGGGGCCTTCTGCAAGGAGTTTGCATGTTCTCCCCGTAGTGCGTGGGTTCTCACCGGGTACTCCGGCTTCCTCCCACAGTCCAAAAACATGCAGATTTGGAGACTAGGTTAATTGGACACTCTAAATTGCCCGTAGATGTGAATGTGAGAGTGAATGGTTGTCTGTCTCTATGTGGCCCTCTGATGGACTGGCGACCTGTCCAGGGTGTACCCTGCCTCTCGCCCTATGTTAGCTGGAGATAGGCACCAGCACCCCCCACGACCCCTAGTGGATAAAGCGGTAGAAAATGAATGAAAAGTATATGGCATTAAGGTCGCCCAATAGAACAGTGGCTCACAGCAACATTTTTGGTTTGGTTTGAATCCCAGTGCCTCAAACCTCTTATCTGCAATTATCTGTGCTTTTTACTTTTTGCGTTTTTGAGCAGGATCATTGCATGTTAATGAATATTAACATGTACATATGCATTATTATAGCCATAGCATGTTGATGGATGAAGGCAAAATACTCCTTTACATACACTATACAGTAACAGAAACGAGAAAAATATTTGAACATTACAAAAAACATCACCATATAGAAGCCCCATAGGCTGAGGTAAGGAAGCGATTTGAAGTGATGTATTTTCTCATCTGAAGAGCAGGATTTTTGGGCCGTTGACCTCATTAAATCATAACTTCATCTTACCTCAGTTGAAACCTTATCCAAAGCAAGGCTATAAATATTGTGATTGTTAGACTGAACTACAGTATTCACACAGCAGACTCCTTTTTGCATGTGAATGCTTCAGAGCTGCTGGTGGGTGACTGCATGCTTGTTCTGTGCCTGTAGCATGCTGAGAACAGGACTTGTGCTGTACATGTCTATGCTGCACATTAAATATTAACTGCGGCGCTGCAGTGTGTTCTTTTATTTATTAAATATTTCACCAACTGAGTTTCAGTTGCTTGGTTTAAGTTAAAAAGTTCAGTAGAGCGCGTTGTTGCTCAATAGCAGGTTTTCCAGAAAGCCCATGGGTCAGAGAAACCTCTGCAGATTCACTCTTTTCTTTCTGTATTCACATTAAATCCAGAAGAAACACTGCTTTTTGCAACACTAATCATTATCCGAGAGCACTGATGAGGCGTGTTGGCTTTGCATCACTGTTAAATGTTAATGGCGTATTTCACTTTATAATAATTTATTTCCACTGGGCCTTTAAGATATAAGTGTTTTATTGAACTACATACTGGAGATATCATTTTCTGACACATTTATGATTTTCATGGATACATTTCATCAATAAAACATAAATAAAAGTAGATAACTAACGAATGCAGGAAGGACATTTTTTTAATCATCTTTTTAAATATTTTTAATATATATATATATCACTGTATACAAAAATAAATAAATATTCAAATATATGTACAAATATTCAAAGCAACCTAAAAAGCAGACAATCAAGTTATTTTTACTTTACTTTACTTTCCACTTATTTGTTTGATGATACCAGTAATACACTTAACCATTTAATCACACCAGAGATGCAGAGACATCAGCAACAAGCTGATTCATAACCTTTTCCTCTTTTTTTCTGTACCAAATCAAAATACCGATTGATACTGTACTTGCTCACTTTTGTGGCACTCTCCGAAAAGCTGCCACCCACTGCCGTCAACTCTTTAGTAATCTATCTTTAGCTAATCTGTTATCGATATGTTATTACATTTTCCTCCTGACATGTTTCTTTTTATCTTTACAAGGAAGATGTGAGTCATTTTGAACGGCAAATGATGTTCAAAATATGCCACGGCCTTCAGAATAATCCGACATAATCCAGAGTTAATGTGCACTGAGCATCTTTGGGAAGATGGAGGGGCAGGGTGTGATGTAATTCCTTACCGTCATCATGGAGACAGAATGCCAGAATTGACCACTCCAAATTTATTGTGCTGCCTGGGATTAGTGCTGACCTTTTCTTTAAAGAGACACCAAAATGCAGACTGAAGAGGGTGATTTATTCCAGCAAAGCTTTCAAAGATCTTCTTACTTGGAGACAATGGGGCCCCTCTGGCCATTTCTTGTATTTTGATAAAATTTCAGCATTAAAATAAATAAATAAATAAATAAATAAAACAATTGGTTCTTGTTTTCACACATAATTATGCTTGACATCTGTGTCTTTCTTTTATCATGTGCATTGCCCAGATTCTCACAGTTATCACACTGGAAAACTACTATAGTGAGCAGGCAGTGTTTGCAAAGAAAGTTTGTTTAGGATATTGCTAATACTGTTTCTAGATTAAATTCGCACCCCAATTTAAATGGACCTGCTTGATTGTTATGGGAATGAACTGCATGATTGTAAATGCTGTAAGTTGGCAAATGAGCAAGTGATGAAAGCCATGCTTTTCCAGTGTGTTTGTGGCTCAGCAGACGTAATAGCTTGACCAGAAAAATGTGTTGACCTAAATAATGACACTCTGCATCTCAGCCACTGTAATTCCCTCTATAACTGTTCTAATGTACTCATTTGCATAAAGAAATAAGTAAATACAATATACATGCTATCTAAACATAGCAGCAAATGAAGGAATTATCTTGGGCTGTGTAGAATTGAATTCTGAAGATGAGTGAGGTTGACACCTGTGTCAGTTTCATTTTCCTCCCTGCCGACCTGGAGCTCAGCATGTCACAGGAACAGCAGATAAGTTTGTTTGTTTTTTTCATCATATGTTAAACTTAATTTAACTTCTACCTCTCTTTGGTGCTTATGAATTTCTGTCCTAATGGAGTCTGTTATGAGACTTTTTTTTTTTTAGGTCACACCTTCTACTTTCTTTCCCAAACTTATTTATTATGGGGAGAAATAAAAACAGATATTAATGTTGTGGCATTTAGGCTGATAAATAACACCATCTTGCCTCCAAATGAAGGTTTTATAGTTCTGTAGGTCTGCAGACTTAATAATTTTGCATCTTTAGGTCAGCCGTCATTATTGAGTCTGTAAACATTGATAGCAACCGTCCAATCATGGTTTAGCGACAGTAACCATAGAGGTTAGGTATACAACAGTATACATTATATATGTGTGTGTATATATATGTCTGTGTGTGTGTGTTTATTTAGTCATATTTCTCTTCCAAAGGTAATAAATCACCTGGAAACAGAGTTAGCAGTCAATTTAGGTTTTTCAACTATTGTTGGTCAAACATGAGAAACCACTTTGCTTTATTTATACTTGAAAATTAAAGTAACACTTACAAAAGGCTTGTTTTTTAAGTGGTGGTTTGTGAGCAAGTAGTAAGTGTTCCTGCATGTTTTACTATATAGAACATGAAATTTGCAAACCCCTAAATCCGGGCTGAACAATTCATCTCGAAATAATCAAATTGTAACACAACCAAGTGCAGTGTACAAAGACATTTCATTCTAACCCTAACCCAACACATTTTACATTATGATTTGCTATGATGCAAATCATACCAATTATACATCACATCACAATCACAGTAGCTGTCAAAAACAATTGTGATATGATTTTTTTGACCATATCACGTAGCTCTACCTTAAACATAAGTTTGTGTATCATCAAAATGACTTTCGTGTTGCTATTTTATGGTAAACAAACTACACTGTGTGCATTTTAAATAGTAACTGTGACACTAAGTTGATGCAGCACATGTGACATGTAAGAATGTGTAAAAGTGTCAGAGAGATGTGGACTACAGAATGAAAGATTTGATGTATGAAGTAAGATGACATTATACACACATTATTTATATATATATATAAAAAAATAAACATTACATTTGTTTTGTTTGTTTTGATAGCAGGACTGTGAATTTCAGTCACTGCTGGTGGAAAAACTAAAAGCAGCGTGGCCAGAGGAAAAACTCTGTTTGCTTATCAGTGTGTGTACATCATGTAAAAGCAAACATACCATGAATTATAGAAACAAACACTTTGCATGTTCGACTTTGGTGGAGGAGAAACAGTCGGGGAGGAGATGGTGGGGGGGACATTTAATCTCCAGATGTTCAAGTGAAGCCAGAAAGATCACTGACAACAGAGTCCGGAAAACACGCAATCTGTGCAGCAGCAGAATTGCTTGTCTTTTTCTTGTGTCGGGTTATTTATTTCAAGTACGTGTAAGATAAAGAACGGTACTATTGGTTTTGGCATGACAGAGGAGAGCAGAGACACAGGCAGTTCATTACTGGCGGGCAGATATAATTTTGCACGGATAAGGAAGGAACAGAAGCGCAGAGATGCCAGAACTTGGAAAACACAATGGTTGTCAATTTGACTTGGTTCACACCTCAGGCTGCCTCAGGAAGAAAGTGATAAAGTAAGAAAATGTGTGTATTTACTATGTGGGTATGTGTGTGTGGAAATGATGCACAAGTTCATAGTTTTTTCAAAGTTTTATTAAAAATCATGTTAAAAAAATATAACATCTGAGCTGTTCTGATTTTTAAAAAAATAAACACTAACACTTTGTTGAGGTGCTTAAAAACTGTTTTCTTCCTACATTTGTAATGTCTTCTATGTACGGCTTTCCCTCTTTTTCTTGAGCTGTCTGTTATAACAAAATTAGAATAAACAGAAAAAAGCACCAATGTTATAACAACAAATATTAAAAAAATAACAATTTAGTTTTTCAGTTAGAATTTTTTATATCCCTTTTATCAAACATTCAGAAAGTAATGAAGTAATGAAATAAAATATTTATGCCGCAGTTTATCAAATAAATCTTTTCAGTTCTGTGTTTGACAATTAAAATATATTAAATGATGATATTTTCCCTTTTTAAACATATCACAGTTCTCCCTTCAGGGCTACTAGTAAGTTGCATCGTCTTCCCTCAACATATTTTAAAAAGTTCAGGATTACAGGCATGCAGATATAGGGATTAATAAATTGACATGAATACGAAAGTGGCTGAGATTGTTGTTTTAGATTTGCAGAAGGTAGAAGAATTGATTTGTATGTTGGGCCAAATCTTCTGCATAGCTACTGAGAACAGGTCGTTTGTTTCATCCACTATAGATGTAGGCATTTTGTGCCAAATTAAATTTGCAAATATGACTGGCTTATTGTCTGACATATGGCAGTGAACAACATTTTACAGCTTGAAAAAGAGTTTTGCTGGAGCACAGCTGTGCTGTGAGCCAATTGCATCAGCATCTCGATGTGCTCATAAAGACAGTGATGCTCAGAGATACAGTATATTGTTTGTAACTATGTGTGTGTCAGTCTTACTGTTATGACATCCTGCAGTCTTGTCCGCAACTGCCAAATTTCCTTCTCTCTGTCGTTTTTTTCTAAATAATTTTCTACTACATATTATATATAATGTTAAATATTACCAGTAATGAATAATAGATAAAATCTGTTGAGAAAATGAAGTTAATGCTCGCACTAGTAGGAAGGTCAATGAGATTCACTGTCTAGCAGCCATTATTATCTGCACCACACACCACACCACACTGTCCACTGCACCTTCAAGTAAATCTCAAATCTCTCTAACAGAGGTCACCCTTCAACTGCACCACATAAAACACTCTGAGGAGGGACGATACAAATAATAGGCTGGACAGGAATTGATGATGATAGATATTATCACACTTTCAAACAAACAAGGGGAGACACAGCATGTGTTACTGTTGGAGACAGACTCAAGATCACAATCATCAATCTAATACAACTTTTATTTTTATTTTTTCAAAATAAAATCTATACTATACTATCTATATATGCACTACATCACTTGTATTCCAATAATATGCTTCAACCTCAACATATTGAGATGGAAAACAGCCATCCCTTTTAAATGGTTAATGCCAATCCTATTAAAATATCAAATACTAAAAAGGATTTTACTGAAAAGTGATAAATGCCCATTACTGCATAAAACACCATTTTTTGAGGATTAAAAGGGGATGCATTTTGCCGGTGCATGATCTGAGCAGAGCATCTCATTTAAATGTAAATTGTAGACAAGCCTCAGACCAAAGTGAGCTGAAATAGCTGTTGCATGTAAACAGACAGAGGAATGATAGAAAAAGAGAAAATGCTGCCTTTGGATTAAGTATATGGATGAAGACTGTTCCCATTTGAAAAGACTCAATTTCTTTGCTGCTAGTTAATAAAAATGTGTCACTGAAGCCCACATCTGTGATATTAATGATACTGAAGGTAAGGTCTGCCTCAGAGCAAGTATTTCTTCCAAACTACAAAAAAAAAAAAGCAGTTTCATCTCATTCATAGGTGATTTTCCAGATGGCATCTTCAGACATTTGTGACAGAGACGTTCTGCAGCTCTGTGATCTATGACCATTGATGTGTGAACAGGAGTATTAGAACCTGTTGGATTTAAAATGTGTCAGGTTTCCTTAACATACTCAATATTAAAATGCAGAACATGTAAATCAAACATACCTTTTGGCAAAAAGGATCAAAAGGCAATTAAAAATAAAATTAATCACAAAAAGTCACTTTTTCGTGTAACAGAAGAGAAATCTGTTATACATTACATGAGGAATAAAACAGTTTTCATTGATGTAATTAATTGCAAGCAACACTGACTGCAGGGCTGTGTGGATGACAGAAACTGTAGCAGATGTTGTTTCAGATCTGACAGTCAACTTGTTTAGCTGTTTGTTTTATTTGTGGCCAAGAAGCAGAAGGTTACCGTAAGATTGTAAATTGTGGCCACGACAGTTGGTTGATGAGACAAACTGTTTCATTTAAATGCTGGAATTGCTCTGCAAGGATATTTCACAAATTAGGTTCGTGTTTTGAATATTTTAGTCTAGTTAGTATAAAAAACTTTGAAAACCATTTCAGACAGCATCCAAACAGTCTTCAAATTAAATTTGATGGATAATACATTTTTCAGGTCTGGATCAACAACCAGGAATTATGTAAAGATCTTCCAAAATTTCAAGTATATTGTGCCCATTACAGTATGGGTTTGACCATTAGGGCTAAAAAAATATTATTATTTTCATCTGAAATTAATGCAATACACACAGAATATGTTTGAAACAGTTCATATCCATAGGTTTACATCCTCATATTGCGCTGCACCAACGGGGTGTGCCCAGGCACATTTCGTAAGCTTCATGCACAGCGCAGCCCAAAGCAACCTGGTGCAGCCTGGCGCAAGTACTCCTCTGTCCCACCTCCGTCCCTTCTACCGGCGCAAGTGGCAAAGAGAGGGAGAGAAGGCCTGACTGACACAGTCGGGTCAAATCTTCACCAATCAAATGAGCTCCTCTCCTCACCTTTAAATGCGCCGTGGGCGAGGTACAGTGCAAGTTTCATTTCACAGAAGGAGACAGCGAGAACGAAGGAGACAGCAGCAGCGTCAGACAGCCAAACTTCTCCCAGGAGGAAACTGATGTTCTGGTCCAGGAGGTCCAAGCTTGCAGTGGCGAATATATGATCACTGGAACAGCAGACCTACACGAGCTGATGATGCAAAATGTTATTAATATTGTTAATCAGGTTTGCCCTGACATACTGAGACCTGTTGCCCAGTGTAAAAAAATATGTTTCAGTGATGTAAGAAGAAGGTCTGGCCCTTGTCAACAAGTGTTTGGATGTGAAATAAACTAGTCTTAACCAATTCCTTTGTCTATCTTGTTTGGTTTTTTTAGGTCTTTTAGGTAGTATTTTTCATTATTTTATTTTTTTATTTATCTCTAATGTACAGCACTTTGTGTCAGCTGTTGTTGTTTTAATAAAGTGCTTTATAAATAAGGTTGGATTGGATTGGAATTGAATTATGATCATTTTGGCTTGTAACTCTGGATTACACCAAATCAAAGATGTAAATATGTTTGATTAACCCTCTCCCGGATCCAACTGGGAGCACGTCCCCGCATGCGATGAGGAAGAAGGAGACTAGTTCAATAAATCAGTACAATTAATGTTAACACCATTTTGATTCATGAATGATTTTATGTATCTTTAATGTGATTGAGTAAATTGTGGCCAAAAGAATGTATAAACAGAGATGTGCAGCCAGGTGGTTTCTCCTCTTCTGTAATGCCACAAAGAATGCACTGAATTTTATGAGATGAGAGAAGCTGAATATATACTCACGATCTGATGCCAAGGCTGTTTGTGGTTGGCTGAAAGAGATGTGAAGTTCTTAGTTTGCATCACAGTTTCAGCTGCATTAATTAAATTCCATTATACGTGCCAACTGCCTTTGATCTGACATCAGATGTGACGGGTCAGTCGATATAGATATAAATGTATGTGCTGATTCAGATAGTTACATTAAGTATATTGTGGTTTTTGTGTTTATTAATGACATTGAAACGTGCCTGACATTCTGTAAACCTGCCTGTGAGGTTTTAGTGATGTGTGCGCAAATTACCATTAGACCAGCTGAGAGTAGAACAGGTTGGAGCTGACAAGCTTTCAGCGCACCATTTGACGCAGCCTTTTGGCACAAAATTGTCATTGCACCAAGCTGAAGCTGTGCTACGTTACCATAAAAACCAAAATTGCAGTACAACGTGCACTCATATTTCCCTAAATATTGTTAGCCTCCTTCACCTGAACCAGTCATATTTTTACTTGCGGTAACAATTTAGTGTCTCGTACTAAAGAAAGCAAGGACACATTGAAGGGTTTGTCTGCTTTTTGATTTACTTGCACTACTCCTGCAAGAATCCACTCTCCTCTTTGGAGATGAGACCATCAATCTCTCTTTGTCTTTTTTCACACTTTCTGTCCACCTTTCTTCCCTTTTTCTTTTTTTTCTTTCTTGTCGATTCAAAGATGCTTGTTTTTCAGTGTGCACTCCTCTACAGAACCATCTACCACAACACCTGCAAACAAAACCATTTTTTTGCACCTAAAAGGTTAATAATCTTCCCCACATATATGAAATGTTTGGCATGTTATTTAAAGTGCTCTTGCTACAGCTCCACATTGTTAAACCAAATAATGTTGATTTCTGTTTTCCTTTCAGATGTCAAGATGAAATCGGTTGTAAGAAAAATGCTAAACCTAAAGAAATTATTCTCAACCTTCAAATTATATATTTAACCCTCATTTAGCCTTTGCAGCAATCATAGTCATTGTCTGAAGATTCTCAGTCATCCAGGTCATAGTCTTCTTCTGTAGTAGCTGTAGGCCACTGGACTTGCTTGACTTAGTTGAAGACATTTCACTTCTAATTCAAGAGGTTTCTTCAGTTCTGACTAAGTTGTGGGGGAAAACCAGGTATTTAACTACTACCTGTCTAGAGAGTTGTTAAGTTGAACAAAGCAGATCATTGACCCCTCCCATTTTCAGGTTGATGTTTCACCTAAGACGAAGTTTGAATGTGTGTTATTAAGGTCACCTGAGAGAACTGAGAGAATCTTCTATTGTGTGGGTGTTGGACGTCACTGTAGTTATGTTGTGTGTGCCTGTTGATCGTTTTAGGAAGAGAGCTCAGGATAGCATTGTAGGTGGCTGATAGTGTCTCAGTACACCTCTTCTGTTGAGTGATGGTTTCTCCAGGTTTACATAGATGGCTTCCTTCACTCCTCTTTCAAACCATCTGTATTCCCTGGCCAGGATGTGAACATTCTCATCCTCAAAAGAGTGCCCCTTGTCCTTCAGATTTAGATGGACAGCTGAGTCCTGTGGTGACAAAAGGCGTGGATTACAAAGTGCTGGTGTGAGAGAACTGGCTTTATTTTGGCCAGATGCCTCAAGTGAAAAAAGCTTGATTTTACAACAGCTCTGATATAACTGTTGAGCTTAAGATCTGACTTCAATTTAACTCCCAGATTTGTGAGAGTGGGCTTTATATACTGGGCCAAGGGACCCAGATCTACAGAGGGGGTCCCAGTGGTGCCACCAAAAACCATCAATTCAGTCTTTTCCATTAAACATTAAAAAGTTAAGGCCTTTCTATCATCAAGACACCCCAGATGGAACAGGAATTTTTATTTCTCTTAAGAGGGACATATAGCTGGCAATCATCTGCATAGCAGTGGAGTGAAATGCCATGCCCTCTAAATATAGAGCCAAGTGAGAGCAGATATAGAAAGAAGAGAATGGGGCCTAAAACTGAGCCCTGAAGAACCCCACACAGTAGAGGAGCAGAGGAGGACACAGAGTCACCAAGGCTGAAAGAATGACCCACCAAACAGGACCTGAACCACTCCTGTGCTGTGTCCCTGAAGCCCACCCAGTGCTCTAAATGAGAGATCAAGATCTCATGGTCCACTCTGTCAAAAGCTGCAGTTAGATTAGGGCTCAGACTTAGCTTTAGCTGCTTTGTAGAGCCGCAGTGTTAAGAACAGTTTGGCAGGTAGAGTGAAAATATGAGCTAAGTTCCTGTGTGTCATTCAGGAAATATACAGGTCTGATTAAAAACAGCAGTGAACCGATCAGCAGAGTAGGGGTTAATAAGATGTCAGCACCGAGCTGCAGCAGCGCGGGTTTCAACTGTGTGACCACCAACCTCAATAAAACAGGCATATGGTCAGAGAATACTGCATCACAAATCTCTTCATTAAAAACAGGCAAACTGTGAGATAAAACAAGATCAAGTCTGTGTCCATGTTCATGTATGGGACCAGACACGGAGTGTACAAGATTAAAAGAGTTAATGAGATTTATCAAGACAACACACATGAACATTAAAATCACAAACAATAGGGGCACTGTCATATTTAGGCATAATTTCAGCCAGGAAGTCAGAAAAGTCCTTTATAATGTACTTATTAGATTTAGGAGCACAGTACACCATAGCACACAACACAGTGTGACCCATTTTAAATAAACACATTTCAAAGCTGGTGAACGAGGATGATAGCGATAGCTGCTTACATTTTAAGTGTTTCTTATAAATAGTTGCTATTCCTCCTCCTCGGCCCGATGTCCACGGGGAGTAAAAATAAAATTCCTGAGGTAAAAGTTCAGTGAAAGCGCTGGACTCACAGAGACATCTCACACAGAGAAAGTCCAGTCTCTGGGATGAGAAGAAATCCTTTAGGATAAATGTTTGTTTGCTGGAGATCTAGCATTAACCAGGCCAACCCTGGCAAGGTCCAGTGGGTCCACAGCATCAGCTGTCTGGGGAACCCAAAACACAGAGGCTGCAAGTGGTGCAGATTCACCCTGCGTCAGCAGGGGCGAAAAGAGAGGGAGCTGTGGGGCCGGGACACTTCATTGCAGGTGATGACAGGTACCAGCCAGGGCGTCGATAGCGTCCAGCTAGCACTGACAAATAGAAAGCTGAGGCACCCCTCCATACGTACACCCAACACCCAAATGAAGCCTTCAGTCTCACCAGCTGACCGCATCGTTTACCCCAGTGGCAGGGGCGCGTATGCAGGGAAAGTGGCACATGTGAGCTGGGATCCCTGACAGGAAGGGGGCAATGTTCTATATTCACCATGTTCCAATTTAAATATATCCACATCAGCAAGTTGAAGATCTAGTAGTGTCTGTCAATCGTACAATATCTATGAGATGATATTTATACTCGACACAATTACCACAAACAACGACAGTTTTGGCAGCGACAGATAGCAGGCCACTCACACTGGCACCCTCTTTTCAATATACCCCATGTACAGTGATTCTCAAAACATCTTGTATGTTACTTTCTTGAAGTGGTGGGTGAGGTAAAGTTGGCCATCAAGGCTGATGGAGAGCAGATAGATCCTCTTAAGCTACTTGACAGTTTGGTAAGTCTGATCAAGTCTGTGAGGAGCAGGGTGTTGAATTCACTGGCAAACTCTCTTATTAATTAGTTTAGGGTTAGGCTGCTGGACAAAATCGGAGCATTGCAGTTCATGTCAGTTTCCAATGTGAAGTAAACTCTAAAGCACAATAAGAGCCCTGGTGAAAAAAAAAAATAAAATAAAATAAATAAATAGCCAAGCTCCTTGGCGACTCCCCTGCAGAGACAGACAAGATTGTTCAGCAATAGCGTGCCATCTATCTTAGTAAATAGAATGAGACAAAAAACACACTGGGGTTCTGGAGTGAGATTTGGAAGTTCAGGGGTGCAGCTGATATCAATATCAACAGTTTCAAGAACTTGCCATGGCTGCTGTGTCTGTGTTATCCTATGCTACACCTAATTGCTGAAGTTGAGAGTAGTCAGCCAGATGACTATGGCAAAAAGCAAATCTCGAAATCGGATGTCCTTTCAGAGCCTTAACTCCATCCTGCCCATCAGATATGTACTAAAGCTGTCTGGTGAGGCTTGCACTGAGCAGGTGCCTGACAATGTTTTGCTTACTCATTTGTCAGCTCCCATAGTTGCTGAACCTGCCATAGAGAGCCTTGACCAAAATGATGAAGACCCACTCTTACTGTGAGTTAGCAAAACAATGAACCTGAATTAGGGCCAGACTATTTACCATCATTTTCTCACATTGCCATTGACACAAAACATTAAAAATGTTATGGCTGAAAATGTTCATATTTTACTGTGACTTGTTGTAGGCTCCTAAGTTGACCATAAGAAAACCAAACCAGACTTAAGAAAACTTACTTTTTCCAGTCTAAACCCTGGATAAAGGTGGAGGGTTGGAATTTTGACATAAATAAACAATGATCAAGTTCATTTATAGTTCTTAACATATTTAGGGTCTTTTTACTCACTTTTTGTCACTCCCGTGACATTGTTCCTGTCTCCTACAGCGTCCATTATATTTAAATATACATAGCCAATTATACAAATTAGGTGATGACATCATTTAGTTGACTTTTGGGATAGCCAATAGCTACTTTCCTTATTGAAATGCAACACTGGGTGAAAGTGAAAGAAACATTATTTCAGTAGATTTTTTTTCCAAAAGATACCTAAATTGTTATTTCCAAGGACAACACTGGAT
Organism: Brachirus orientalis; assembly: GCA_016785285.1. Lineage (NCBI taxonomy): Eukaryota > Metazoa > Chordata > Actinopteri > Pleuronectiformes > Soleidae > Brachirus > Brachirus orientalis. The sequence continues at coordinate 5,622,535 of JAFBJR010000129.1, forward strand.
TACGTTGTCTGTTTGTCAATATATCTCCAAATAATATTTTTTTTAATGTTTCACTGAACAGATACAGAGACATGGAGCAATGAAGACAGTAATTACATTTTATAGTAGCAATATATTGAGATGACATATTTTATGTGGTACTTGCACTTAATACAGCAGTTCTACTGTCCTTAGCTGAAACAAGAAATACTAGCAAAGGAAAAAAAACTGTATATAAGTAGTAAAATGGAAACTGTGACATATTTTTAGGGCATTTCTCTAGTATATAAGAGGAGGACGTGATGTTAACTGGACATAGCAGTCAGATCTCAATGTTAAACTTTTTAATATAGGTGCAAATGCAGTCTATGTTGTAGCCTAATATATCAATGCAGTACATGTGACCCTGTGTTAGTATATGCGATACCACTGATTTGAAACTAATATTCAAACTAATCCAGTAATTCAAAGTACAAACTAAAACACTCTGACACACCTCCATGCTTATCTTGAAATAAACTCAATATAAATTCTTATCTGTTCACACTACTGCTTTGCAGTTGGCACTAAAACAGACATCCTGATTTGCCTAATGTTCACTCAGCAAGAAAGTCTTAACAAGTGCAAGAAATATGGAGTTTCGCAGAACAAATGTAAGAAACCGAGGCGAGGCCATTACAGTTTAATGTCTGCTGTCCTCATGAATCAGGCGCCCTGTGTTGGGAATCGCGGGAAGGTTGGAAGTGCTTATGACTTTTCCCAGGGGGCTGTTTCTCAGTGTGGAATCCCCAAGGTGAACATCCTATTAACCCCTTGATGTTTGTGCAGACAGATGTAGTCCATTTGTGTGCCAAAGAACTGGGAAGTTGCAGTAGCACATACTGTACATGCAGGCACACTGAGTGGTACTGTGGCTTGTATATAGCACACAAAAGTTTTGTTGTAGATAAAAATGTACAGAGTGAAGCAAACTGATGACTCCTCTGCTGTTTGTGTCGTGGAACTATGGTGGCCTTCGCATACCAGAAAGGAGGTAAACACTCTTTCACAAGTCTCTCCTGGAGAAAACTGTTCACACTCAGTTGGTAGCCTTCCTGGAGTATTCCAGTGTTCAAGTCTGGGTTTTGAACACTGCACAGTACTGAATCTTTTAAAGATCTCTAATATATTCTTCTGGCCATTGAATCTGGAAATTTTGTCATTCTAGTGTTATTAGACGTGACTACTGCATTTGATTCAGTGGATCGTAGTATCCTCCTCTCTCATCTGGAGCACTGGGTGGGTATATTTCACTGTATGCAGATGTCTGTCAAATGTATGTAACCCTGAAGTGAAATGCATTCTCTGTCCAACCTCCACTGGCATGTCTCAATGACATCAAGGCAAGGACAGCTTTAAAATTTCTCAGTTTTATTGACAAAAAAACCCCACCCCGTTGATCTTTGTCCTCTGGCAACTTACAACAAACCCATGGTTAGAAACCAGGGGCTACTAATGGACTCAGATTTTAAGTTTGATAAGCAGGTTAGCTGTGCTATATAAATCAGCTTCTTTCAATTAAGGCACATAACCAAGGTTAAATCGATTCTACCACTGCATGACCTTGAAAAACTCACATATGCCGTCATAACCTCCTGTTTTTAAGTATCTCTGAACATGTTTTTGGTAAAAAAAATATTTTTAAATGTGCTTCATAAATTTTGATTGGAGTGGATATTAAATTTTATATGATTTTTCAGTTCTTCCTTTTTAAATTTCTGCTCTTTTCACAAGTTCAGCTTTGTAGCATTTAAGCATTTATTTACTGGAAAAAGTAAGAAGCTGTGGGCCCCTTGAATGTTGAGAAACAAATTTTTAAAGAAGTGAATGAGAAATCTGCTGGCAAATGTCCCATTCTTTTGGAATTTACTCACACACAACAATGTGTACAGAACTAAGCAAAACTATTTCAGTTAATCAAAGTAAAGTGGCTTTTTGTTAGAAATGGTACAGAATGGAAAAAGTATAAGCAGCTCTTTGTTTCTCACGCTGTGATCTCAGTATTTATCTTTTAGAAACCCCAGATTTAGCAAAGCAATCAGTTCTGCTGGACTAATACAAGCCTGTCATCAAAACTACAAAACAAATGCTTGACATCCTTGGTTCATTGTGGAGGAAATGCCATCACTTTCTTACTGGCATATTCTCAAGGCTGGCTGTCTCTTACCTTCATTGTCTGTCAGGAGCCTCATTATCTAGATTTTCTACTGCTGGTCAACCTTGCTATTCTAAAGTCCTGTCTATATCCTTAATACTAATAAAGAGGAAAAAAAAAAAAAACAAACAAACAAAAAAAAACTATGCCGCACACTGTCTATTTATAGACCCAGGAACACATTTCATCACATGCTTTGCTTGTAGGTATAAACAGCTGTTCCTGTAGTGCTAAAAGCATCAGGTGTATTACAGAGAGGGAACATCAATAGGATCATTGATAACATGCTCCAACATTGACTGTTACAAATTCAGTGACCATCCCTCCAGTGCACCAAGACTCCTTCCCCTCTGTCCCAGGATTAAATATGTTGCTGTGTTTGTTTGACACAAGATCACAACCTCGAGGTCATGTCTAACCTGACATCTGTTGGTTTTTGAAGTCATGCACCGTGCAGGTGAAAGGGAAATTTCACCTTTGACACAGTCAAGCTGTTGGGTAAGCACCTCATTAGCTTATAGCAGGACAAGCTTATCATTGTGTATGGTCAAGAGGTGATTTAATTGCTTACATTAGCGGCTTTGTTGTATGTTCTTTGATTGGTTTGAATTAACATTACTCGAATTAGTTGTGCATATGTAGAGCACTTTGCAGTGTCGTTTACAAGAAAAGGTTAACATTTTAATCAAAGCTAAAGTATTAAAGGTCCAGTGTGCACCATTTAAATGAATTACTTGGCATAAATTGAATGGACTACTCATAAGTATGTTTGTATGAGTTTAGAACTGCTTAGTTTTCAGAGGCTTGTAAGACCTTTATACAATGCCTGGCCAAAATAAGTCACCACCTGGATTTAAGCAAATAGGTAATTTGATAATTACTACATGGGTGCTTATCTTTCGGCTGGGAACAAGTTATTTAACCCCAACTCATGTAATGAGTAGCAACTCATTTCTTAAACAACCATGTGGAAAGACACATCCTCTGGTCGTGGAAAAGATGCTAGTCTGTTTGAGAAGGGTCAAATCATTGACGTGCATCAAGCAGAGAAAACACAGAAGGAGGTTGCAGAAACTACTAACATTGGGTTAAGAACTGTCCAACACATTATTAAAAACTGGAAGGATAGTGGGGAACCATCATCTTACAGGAAGAAATTTGGTCTGCAAAAAATCCTGCATGATCGTGATCGACGATCACAAATGTTTGGTGAAATCAAATCATAGAAAAACAACAGCAGAACCCAGGGCTATGTTTAATAGTGCAAGTGAGATAATTTCCATATACACAATGCGAAGGGAACTTAAGGGATTGGGACTGAAGAGCTGTGTAGCCTTAAGAAAACCACTAATCAGTGAGGCCAATAGGAAAACAAATTGCTTCAGTTTGCTAGGGAGCATAAAGATTGGACTCTGGAGCAATGGAAGAAGGTCATGTGGTCTGATGAGTCCAGATTTACCCTGTTCCAGAGTGATGGGTGCATCAGGGTGAGAAGAGAGGCAGATGAAGTGATGCACCCATCATGCCTAGTGTCTACTGTACAAGTCTGTGGGGGCAGTGCAACGATTTGGGGTTGCTGCAGTTGGTCAGGTCTAGGTTCAGCAACATTATGTGTCCAAAGAATGAGGTCAGCTGACTACCTGAATATACTGAATGACCAGGTTATTCCATTAATGGCACGGGCATATTCCAAGATGACAATGCCAGGATTCATCGGACTCAAATTGTGAAAGAGTGGTTCAGGGAGCATGAGACATCATTTTCACACATGGTTTGGCCACCACAGAGTCCAGACCTTAACCCCATTGAGAATTTTGGGATGTGCTGGAGAAGGCTTTGTGCAGTTGTCCGACTCTCCCATCATCAGTACAAGATCTTGGTGAAAAATGAATTCAACTTTGGACAGAAATAAATCTTGTGGCATTGCAGAAGCTTATCAAAACAATGCCACAGCGAATGCGTGTCGTAATCAAAGCTAAAGGTGGGGTTTTTTTTTGTTGGAGACTTTTTATCTGGCCGGACAGTGTGTGTAATCAACGGCCTTGTTTTACGGAGGCTGTTATCTTGCACATCATGTTTCTACACCAGCTTGAGTGGACTTGTTTTTAACTTTTTGATGTATAAGCTTCATTTATAAACATAACACAACTGCTCTACCTGCGTTAACTGTTGCATAAACCAACAAAGAGGAAAGCAAAGAGAGATGGAAGAAGAAGATGAAGAGAATTGTGAAAGAGGTTTTACATTCTTTCAGATATGCAAAGGGAACCATAGTTCTCTGACAGGCTTGGGAAAGACTTGCAGTCTCACTATTAGACGTTACTTATTCTTACACACTGGATCGTAATTTGCCACATTTCTGGGATATTTCTTGACTTTATTTTTCAAACATGACATTTGACAACATCCAACATATACAACAATGGATGCATTGTTTCTGTTAATCTTGTTCATCTTAAATGGTGGAATATAGATGAAGATCAACTCATGCGTGTGTCCGTTTAATCACACTGATATTTGACATTAATTTGTATCAGTTTGTTATTTTTAAATGAATTTTCCAATTATTATTATTTACCTTGGTAAGTCCTTACATCTTTCCTTGGTACAACTGCTAAGTCACCAACTCTGTATCATTTCATCAAAGTTTATTTAACAAAGTCTATTCTTTTGATATATATATTTTTTGTACATTCAATATTTAGTAGGTATAAAGTATTTCTGTCAGACAACTCAAGTTTTAGTGTTAAATGTTTGTTGCCCCCTAACACATGGAATGCAACTTTCAAATACTAAACCCACACAAGCACTCAAATTATCATCACTACACAAACGCACACACCAGGTAGTGTCCCTTACTGTGAATTAGATGCCCCTTCACAGTATCACAACATGTGGTTTCATTTATTCTCAGATGTTGACTAAGGATGTTTTTTAAGTCATGTGTTGAAGCTTTTCATGAGTGTCACTCCTTATAGAGCAGTGTTTGCTTTAAGAAGCAGAAAACATGCCAGACAGTTTAAATTAGATTCACTTCCTCCTGACTAAACACCAGGCCAATCATTTGAATAGCACTCAGACAGACTACATATTTGATGAATGCTTCCTTTCAGTTTTCATAATAAAATGGATTTAGTTCTCACAGAGAAGTGTTTTGAATTGATTTGGGTGTCTTTAATTTAAATTATTTAAACAGTCTCATCCACTGAGGACAAATGTGTTATTTAATATGAAAGTGTTTCAAAGCCTACTTATGTGAAAGAGGGGCTGTAATAAAATAAGAAACCCAAAAACACTATAGACTTAAGTCCCTGTATCTCTTTAATTGTTCGTAGTCCTTGTGTTATCACAAACAAGCAGGATGGCTTTAACGCATGCACATATAAGGTGCTCAGGTGGGAAAATGGATTATGAATATTTTTTTTTAAAAAAGAGACAACACACTGAAATGTCTGCTCTCCATTCAGTCAAGGGCATGTCTGACTGTTGGACCGACGTGAACGTCTCTGATCCGCACACAACTCAACAGCTTCCAGTCCATTTAGGAAATGCATTAATTACTTATCATTGTATCATTTACACCCTCAACCTCAGAGCCCATGTTTTGGGGAATGTCTTGTCACAAACAATTATGCAAATAAATAAGGAAGATAATTAAATTAAGGGAAAGTGACATGTCATTTGTTGCAAAGGCATTACAGTCACTTGCTCTGGGGGGCTGGGGGAGCGGGGTTTATTGATGGCTGTGAGGTGGGATGCAACATTGATGATGACGTCTTAGTTGGCATGGGATTTGAAAAAAAAGAAGGAATTACTCTTACATACCAGAAAAGTATTTTGTTACTTTTTGTTTGCATCGTAAGCTTCCACTTACAAATACAATACACACGCACTGGCTGGTTTGTCCAATTTGGCTGCCTTTGCATAAAAGATACAAAAATTGCAATATGAGAACCACAAAATTCAGTAACTTAAACCAGTAGTTCTCAAACCTTTCATACTAAGTACTAAGTACCAAGTTCCAAGCTCTTGAAGTAACACGCCATTATCACCAACATTAAAATACAGTGGTGTAAAAAGGCTGAGCAAAGTCAGCTACAGCCTTTTCACAGGAGGCAGATATGTTCACTATAAAATAATTTGCTCTCAGCGTCCTCTTCTCCATCACATATAGTTTGAAGACTGCTATAGCTAAAATTAGATTAAGATGGAGGGAGAGGTGAGGTGACTCAAATATTGTTTTAATTTTTTATTATTTGTTTAATTTTCTACGTATTCTGGACAAAAATGCTCAGCTCCACTGCAATCACGTAGCGTGGTATATACAGTGGACAAGTATTTCTGCTTTTCCTCCAAGTACCACCAGAGGAATCAAGCACAGTTTAAGAAACATGGACTTAAATACACATACTTATCGGTTGGATATTCAGTTTCAGCTTATGAACCCTCAGTGTCAAAAACTGCCCAAGTCCAATGTAACACACTGGATCTTTAAATATCAAGTTCAATTTTGATTTTTTTTTACTTTGAGGGAATGAGGTTGGACGTCAGATATTTATGCTGTGTGACATGTTTGCACTTGAACCATCTGTTTGTCCTGACCTCAGACCCTTATGTGATTTGCATATATTAACGTCTTAGTGTCATCAGCAACTTGTACAGATAAAATATAATTTAGGAAATATGAATTAACCAACTTTGTTTCTGCTGTGTTAGAATTTCATTGAGTACATTTGGAAGTCAACATTATTTTGAAGAGATGCATCAGTGGTGTGATTTACTGTTTCACACCTACAAATTTTCCAGTGCGAGCCATGATTTGACCTTGGTTCTAAAAGGTGTACACATCCATTTGATGTGACGTAACAACAGATAACGTGTCAGAATGCTATTTGAGTTCACATATTTAGCCAGTCGCACCAAATTTACAGAGTGTCATGAACACCACAGTGGACTTGACAGTAATATGCAGTGCAGAATAAATCCATTTTACAGGTAGGAAAAACACAGATTTAAATGTAAAATCACATTGTATTTTGATATCTTTTTGGCAAATAAGAGATAAATTACCAGCTACAAAAAAGAACAAAACTGGATTAAAATATGTGTATTTGATAGTAATAGGACCAGTAAACCTTGAAAGGTTGTGCTGGTGGTAAGTTATGTGGTTTCCACATCCACATTTGTCTAATTTGTTGTTCTATTGCAACTTTTCCCACCATATCTTGATTCAATCACCTGGTTGCTGTTATAGTGTTCTGATATCAGTTGAAAAGCATTTTTACATTTTGTAAAGCAGTTAAATCTGTATCACCTTGATTTCATTTTGTTATGCATATATGTAAATAAGTAATGCAATTTTGGCTGAGGAACACGAAAGTGCTATATACAGTACATTGCTAGTTTTAACTTATACATTTATAATATGTAACTTGTAAACTTTTATTTCATTATAAAGTCCATAAGAGTATTAAAATGTATTGCTTGCTAAAAGTCTAGCAAACACAAAGGAGATAAATGAAAATTTAGCCCACATACTATATCAGTGGTATGCACATAGGCCTGTCTTTAATTGGAGACGAGAAGGATTAATGAATGAATTACATGCTTTAGTGATCCCTGCTGAGAAATTTAGTTTTTTGCCATGCCCCTCACTGCAGGAAGGTCAGAGCACATGGTCAGCTACAGAAAAACTCCCTGGGAACTAATAGAGCTTTTTCTAAGGCCAGTAAGGCAGACTGGATCCCTGCCATCATGTGGAGCTTGACCTTGGGTGCACATGTTAAAGAACTATCTCTTACCACGAACACATCGCCCCATCTCCGGACGGTGAAGAAAGTGCGAGGGTTGTCAGAAGATTAATAATGTAATGTAATGTTTCTGACTGTAAAATGGATGTAGAAAATAAAGCTTCCCTCTGTAGACTATTAGTCGGTCACATTAGGGAAAGGCCTGAACTCTGCTGACAAGATAAGATTTTGTTTTCATGGGTTCCACATGTGGTTTGGAAGCATCATGTTTCTGTGTCTATGTGTTAACAGGCAAAGGAGCTCCATCTGCTGCTGCACAGTGAGACGCGAAGAGCAAGAGATGGCCTGAAGCATCTTCTAACTCCAGCCTGCTTGGGCTCACAGAAACTGCTCCTGACACTCCTGCTGTGCTGGTGAGTAGTCACAATCGCTTCTTTTTTGCTCATTGTTTCTGCCTACGTTGACATTTTACTTTTTAGATATGGTTTTGTCAGAATTCAGCACAGATGAGACACCTGGTATTCCTCTCTCTTTAAATCTCACTTCTCTGAAACTGTCCTGTATTTTAACAGCATCTCAACAAATTAATTTAGAACCTACTCCACTCCATTCAGTGAAATTCTTGCTGTTGTTACACAGCCAGTTATATTTAGGTTTTTCATCTATCTAAACATAATGACATTACTTATCTACTCATCTGCTGATGTGCATAGCATTGTTTTGCAGAACTGAGGGAGTGGAGGTGGTAATGATGATTTACTGAGTATGAGTATAACCTGTGGTTAAATTTAGACACAACAAAAACTCCTGGTTAGGTATAGTAACCATAGCTTCAACATCCTGTTCAGTATGAGTGACAAAGCATGTCATTGCTTTAAAACTCACCAAAATGTCCTCATAACTGTGTTAAATGGAATTGCAAATTTTGTTTACTTTCACCAATATTTAAACTGGTTAATAAACTGTAGTTGATAATTGGTAACAATAAAAATATTGGTAACAATGTTAAAAATGTACATTAGGTACTGTATGTGACATCCATGTAACAAATAAAAAAAGGTCATATTTATTTTTTACCTCTATTTCAGTGCTGTTAGATGTATTTGGAAAGCTGTTTGCTGAAACAATTTGGAAAAAAAAAATAAATTACGTACTGTTCAAATGCAAAAAAAATCCAACATTTGTAAAAACAATCCTGGTAGATCAGACCATTTTCATGTTGCTCAATGTTTTTTCTGTTTAGCTTCATTCTGTAAAATTATGTAGCATCTCAATAACCCTACATAGCAGTACATTATTAATATTTCTACTAGTAACTAGGAGTATTATTGCTGTTCGTAGCATACAGCTTCTGAACAACGCTGTCACATAATCCTCTGTGGCCCATCTTCCTCTCAGCAGGCATTTTGCTGGTTTAGAAAAGTGTGTTTCCATATAGTCCTAAGCAGAATCAAACCTCAGGCCATAAAAAAAAGTGATGTAGCGTTACTTCATCTCACACAGTTTCAGTTCTTAAAAAGAGCACAAATCACAACCATGAACCCACGGGCTGATAGAAAAATTCGGGGTTTCAAAATAAAAATGTACAAAGTCATACTTGCAGAGCTTACTGTATGCATGTAATCGCCAAAAGGAAGGATTCTTCTGAACACTGCTTCTTCAGAGGAAAAAGAAAACGCATTGCATTCTGAATATTTTATAGCTGACACTTGTGTATCCAACAAGATTACAATGTTCTGTTTAGAACAAACAAGTGACTGTGACTTTTAAAAATATATAGGGTCATATAACACATGGTTTTATTTTCACACTTCTCATAATAATATGAAAACTTGGTGTGTCACACCACTGCTTCATCATAGAGGTGTCTGCAGCCTTTTCTTGACGCACAGAGGTCCCGCCATGTATCCGCAATGTATATTAAGTATAGAGTCTTAATTTGTGCAGTGAACAGCAAATATGTTTATATATTTGACCACATATTTTGAGATATGGGTTGTTAATTGTCTTTATTTTTACTTTCAAACAGAGAAACAGACTTGACTTGTCTCTTCTCGCTAGTTACTGACATATATTGCTATTTGCTCATTGTAGCTTGTCCATGTGTCTTCTTCTGTGTAAACAGACAGGAAGCATCTATATAATCATTTTTGTCGCTTTGCATTTTTAAATATATTGATACTTTTATATAAAAAAAATCATTATCCGCTACTTGGTCTCATTGTAGCTTGTCCATCAATAATCAATAATCCACTGTGTACAAATTTAAATTACCAAGTAAAGAGTTATAAAGCGCAGATATAAAGGAGAACCTGATGGTCAATCTTCACTGAGGATGCTGTGGCTCAAAGAAAGTAAACGTGGTGCAGTGGTAGGACAGCTAAAGCTCCTAAAGTCTACCTTTTTTTCCTTCATGATGCTATTTCCCTGAAGGGCTATCGGATCCTTTTTAGATTTTATTTGATGTAGAGAGAGGAGACTGTAAGAATAAGTGAGGGGTCAAAGGTGCAGTAAATGTCCAAGACTAATATCCACCTGGACACAGGAGTCACCACACTCAGCATTTTATGAGGCTCAGCTTTGCTTCCTTTGTTACACCAGTTACCATGAGAAACAGTGTGGGAACACTATTAAAAAAATGACAATTTTTGCTTTGACTCATAAATAAATTGTTTTGATTTGAGTGACCAGATGTTAAAGGTCCATTTCACATTGGGGTCACAAAACCTTTTTTGTAATTTATTAAAGTTAAATTTTACCTGTGGGTGTTTGGTGTAAGCCAGTTTTTCTAAGGTCAAAAATGAACTACGCTTATCTCAATGTGGCTGTGCAGACAAAGGGTGGACAGATCAGCAGATGGTAAAAATACATTATCATAATATTTATCTTTGTTGAATTGAAAAGGATGAACCCCACGACCCTCGTGTGGAGGATAAAGCTATAGACAATGAGTGAGTGAGTGAAACAGAAGAATCAAATACATTTTTCTTACATCATTTTTAAACACCTGTCTTTGGTTCTGATGCCTTTCCCCATAATAAAGCTCCTGAAGCACTTACAGCAAAAACTCATTTCAGCTAATAAACCTTATCATTAAATTGACTACAGTGCAGCTTTTGTTAGTGTTGTGATAGTAGAAAGTCTTTACCACAGTTCTTATCCCAGTTATTTTTTTTATTTTATTAATAGAGATGTTAATTAGCATGTGTTGTCTTGATGTTGAATCAAAACAACACATCGTGATCTTGATGGAACAATACCACCTTAGATACCAGTGCAGCATTGAATTCTCTATATTTTAATATAACCTAAATATACAGTATAAACTTATTCCAGACTGTTTACAGTAGGTTACTGTCTTTTCTTTTAGCCTGGCAAATCAAATATTGAACAATTTTCACAAAAGCTGCATTAAAGGTCCAATATGATGGATCTAGATGGACCTAGGGGTGAAGATTGCAATGAAGAGGTTTGATTGAAAATGACTATTCCTAACATATGGCAGTTCTTTGGTGTACTCAAATGAAGAGACTTTCTTTGGTATAATGTAAAGGGTTTATTGTAAGGTAACAACATTTTTAATCTTAATTCCTGTTGAATGATCCCCTAGATTTTATACACTGGACTATTAAACATTACTTTATTGCAAGCAGTCTCTGACAGGGATGATACATAATGATGCAATATGTAGGATAGGACAAGACAGGATAGGACAGACTCTATTGTCCCGGTGGGAAATTTGTCATGGACTCTGAACATGTGAAATGAAAAAAAAAAAAAAAAAGTCTGTAGGCTATGGTAAAAATATGGTGGTCCAAAATGTAAATGTGAAAAATGTAACAATAACAACAATTCTTAAAATCAGTTTGTTGCACTCTTTTTTTCTAATTATTGTTAATTCTTCCAAAATTGAAATAATTTGACCTTAATTTTACACACTGGACCTTTAAATCAAATGATAAATTACAGATTGTGGCTAAAATAAATTGTGAACAAGAAGAGATAAAGTGTGGTTCAATATGGACTGAAATCTAAAACACCCATCTCAGGTGGTCCGGTGTCTCCTGTCCCCTGACCAGACTTGCAACAGATACTTCCCCATTCCTAGCATAATGGAGATACACTGGAAAGCAACTGCAGCCAAATACGTTAACCCCATCATATCCTCTTCACAGATGTTCCCTTGCCACATACCTCCCTAGTCACCATGCATGTAATAAAGACTGTGTCACTCTGTGGCTTGATACGGTTGTCTGAATCTATCAAGGTCTAGATTCCTTGGGGAAAAATGACTAAAAAGGAGTGCAAGTAGCGGAGCCATGGAAGCAGGGTAAAATGAGATTGAGAGCTCTTTCCTTTTCTTCCCTTTAATTTGTCAAGATATCTTGAACTGATACTCCACATTATAGCAGCATAATAACATAAGCGTTGCAAATTCACAAGTATCTGAAGTTAAGTAGAGGGAGTCACTGAGGAGATTTCAGGCACGATTATTACACAAATTAGGATTTTGGAGAAATGTGTAGCCAGTTTTTTAATAAGGTTGAGCCTCTTCTATTGAAATCACACAACTATCTTCAAATTAATAGCTGCTGAGTAAAACTGGTAATGCACTGATGATGGATGTGATTTCAAGCAGGTCATTTTGTGCTTGACCTCCTCTTCTCGCCATGCACCCCACAAAATCCAGAGATGAGACAAAGATGTTTGGCCTCAGGTTACTTGTCTCATTGGCTGCAGGCTAATAGCACTGACCTCTGCAACAGTAAAAGTCGTAACGTGCCTTGTACTTTCCTAACTCACATGCTTCACGGACCTTCTCCTTGTCACCAGTTTGCTACCATGTAGCATAATACAGTCTTAACTGGTGCTAAACTTGGGTGAACTTGACTAATTTTCTCATCAAGCCCCCAAAGAAAGCTTTACACATTTGCTGTACACATGGAGGGAATCAAAGTGATGGCAAAATGATAAAGGGGTTGATGGTTTGTTGCACATCATCATGTCAGAATATATTTTGGTTTTGTCACAACAGGGAGCAGATCAGTTAGAGTGAGCTGCAGCTGTATGGCACGCTGATCTACTGAGACATCTGTCTGATGATGTTTATTTTTGTCGCTTTGCATAGGTCAAGCTTGATTTCTTTCTTAAATGCCATTTAAATGCCTGAAATAGTTTGATTTGGTTTTATAAAAGCACAAGAAACTAACTCAATTAAACTCCTGCTTGTGTGTTTTTCATCTGGCATAAAAGTAAAAAATGGCTGTCAGGCCATAATGAATAAATTAATCAATTTGAAAATACAACAAAATAAATGAAAAGTAAGAAAATAAAAATATGAAAAAAAAAGAAGTCAATGTCTGAAAGAAAATAACAATAAGAGATGACATAATTGAAAGAGTTCCACTCAGACAAAGTGGAAATAGAGAAAAAAATGTGACATCTGCTTCATCCAGCTGTTTTTATTATATTTTATGAAAACGATTATGATAACAATAAATGATATAAACAATTGTAATAATGTAATAATTGTGGCAAACCTAAGAACAATATTATTAATGTAGTACCTACTGTAGGAGGAGTGAGTTTGGGGAAAGTGGCGTTAGCATAATCTGCAATCTAATAGAGGGAAAACTTCAGTGACTTATCAATATTATTACAGATTGTGACAGTAAAAATATTCCTTTCCATCACAGCAATATCCATTTTCATTTTTCATGAGAGGCTTGCTGCTGCTTTGTTAGCACAAGAGTCAGCGCTCTTAAAAGGACTTTTAGACAGCTGGAGACGAGCATTTCAGACAGAAATTGCAAATCTGTCTCTTCACTCTATTCATTATCTAACAACATGTCGAAGTGAGAGTACCCAGGGGAAGTGGCAACAGATATAGCAGTGGGTATCAATAATTCATGCACTCATATATTGGACAAATATGAGCTCACTATTGTCAGGCAGTTGGATATTATGTTACTGAAATGGAGAGGAAAGAGCTAGGAGCAATCTCTAATGGCCCAGTGATCGCCAGTCGGCAGCGGTTAATTGTGCTAATTCTGGAAAGGCTAAGATACGCAGATACGCCTCTGCAGACCAGTGAGTTAATGTGTGAAGGAAGAGCTGCTCTGTTGTTTAAGAAATTAATTACAAACGCTTAATGAAAAAGAAATATTCCCTTTTGCATTTCCATGACTTGAATGTCCAATGAATTTCATGTTGACATTAATTTACAGGGCTTTTTCTATCCCGTCTGCCTAGATGCATTTTACCATTTAGTTGTCATATACAGTATTGTCCAGCCACTATGGTGTCTCTAAAATGCCTTTCTCATTGAATTTCAATGGCACGTTTGAACAGTACTTATCTATACTTTGCATCATTCCACCTCCTATATAATCAACCATGCTCTTCTAATGTCAATGCTGTGCTAGGGGCATTGTTGCAACATTCAGAAATGCTCCTCCCTGCAGTTACTGGATGCATTCCCTTGTGTTTAGAACCAAAGGGCCTGTCTGTCTGGAGATGAAAAGCCATTTTCAAATATCCAAGACTTTCCATTGATGCCACAAATTTATGAAGATGTTGTTTTGAGGGCTGTTTTGACCCTAACATGATGGCAAAATACCCCGAGGATACCTGGTAATGGATCTCACAATATGTCCGCAGACCATCACAACATCAGTCATTGCCCGAGAGGCAAACGCAACAAGGGAGAGTGTGAGGACTCTCATTTTGATTAGGTTGCCTCATTCCCTCACTTGTTTTGCTCAGGGCCCGAGGTCTGAGTTTTGAAAACATGGGACCTTCAATGATCTTCAACAGTTTGTTTTTAACAAGCAGTGACAAACAACACCATCTCCTTTTCCCCCTCTCACCCTCCTCTGTTCTCCCATTCCCACTCCAGACTTTTATCTTTGTCCAGCCTTTGAACTGGGCCTTAAGGCAGCTGCATTGAAACAGACATGACCCTGAGGAAGCCTCTCTTCAGATAGAATACCCTGTAATTCTGCTATTTTTCTGTTGCAAAACAGCCAAGTGGCCACAGGGAAGGAAAATGGTGCCAATAAATTTCAACTATTAATGACCTTTCTTTTTTGAACCTCAACTTTGGAGCATTTTTAATCAAAGCTCCGCCAAAAATGTGAAATGTGCCAATTAGTCTAAGACAGGCCAGATTAATATCTCTGTACATCCGTCCATCCATTTTCTGTACCACTTACCCTTGGAGAGTTGGAGCCAATCCCAGCTGACACTGAGCCAGCGGCATGAGGGTGAGTCACCAGCCTATGATTTGCCAGAGACCAATAACCTGATAAAAAGATTAAAATGCATTTATGTCATATTGTTTTTTCACCTTTCCCATTAATCGTCCTACATATGTATCTTGTGATCCATAGAAAGAATCCTACTTACCTCTTCGTTAGAAAAAGCCACCAAATTCTTTAAAACATAGCTATTTTTTTACTCTCTCTACTGAGTCCATTCTACTCAGACTACTTTTACTTAAGTAAAGCTTTTCATGGTACCTTAACTTAATTAAAGGACCTTTTTTTACTTCTTCCATTAGTGTTTCCCATTATTGAAAATAAAAGTTGATATAGATTCACACTGTACAAGTAAGAGCTCTTACTAAAGCTGCAGTTCCAGACAGTTTGTCGGCATGAAAACCAAATATCTTCCAATATTGTGCAAGTCCTCTCATTTTATACATATTAAAATTAACTGGTTCACATTGAATTCCTACACTTTCCTTAATGAGCAGCTCCAAGTTTCTCTTTTTCAATCAAGCCTCTTACCACTCAAACATTTTCTCCCCCCATTCTTGTCTCCTCCTAAAACAGTAGTGGTATACAGCACAACAAAGATTGTCCACCAGAAACAGCTGTTTGCTGCATCAATAATATTGCCTTTATTTATGCACTTGCTATGTTGTGCTTTTTTAATGTGCTCTAAACTGCACTGCTTTGTCCATGCCTTTCATTTCTCTCTAAAAGAAATGGTGAGAATCTAAACCTTTTACTGTTAAAACATATAATATGTGTGCTATGTGACAAGTTTGATGCATATAAAGATAGCTGAAGCCATAAATAAACTGCAACTGTTCAAGTTAATATTCGGTTGTTCAGTTCACTGTTCACAAAATTAGCAGAAGTAGGTAGAAGGGTAACATCAGCCTTAATTTTCTTTAGCATGTACCCTCTGGCAGGCTTTGTTCAGTCACATTCTTTTGTCTTTTGTTTTGATTTTTTTGAAAGACCATATCATAGTGTCCCGACCGGCTACAGTGTTCTTGAAAATGTTTATTTTTTTCTTGATTTTGGAATAGGTATATTACATTTTCTCATTTAAATTTTATTTTTATAGTGCAGATTCATAACATATATTATCTTAAGGAATTTTATATTGTAAGATCAAGACCTTACAGAGAAACCCAACAAGAACACAGTGAGTATGAGGTCGGCAACTGTGGAGAAGAAAAAAACTCCCTTCTAACAGGAAGAATTCTCTGACAGAAACAGACACAAATATCTAAATATCTATATATAAACTGAAAGCCCAATTACAAGCTATTCTTTTATTTGTCTTTCAACCACATGTAATGATTTACTGGTTTATACTGCCCTTTTATCATCTGGCCCTTAATCATCTCATATTGGATGACCATTCTTGTTTTTTGATCCTCTCAAAGAAACTAATTTGCAGTCTCTGACAGTGCTTTTTAAAATTAATTTATTGAAACTGACCCAACTGATGGACTAGCTAATGTTGTCATAGAGTTGACAACCAACAAATTTGTTTCTTTTTACTGTTTCTAATATTTTCAAATTTAACCTTCAGCATTACTGATTTATTGCCGTCAACTAACGGAATCAGCTGTTTTTTTAGGACCTCATGCAGGCCATGGCATGCCTTCTATAACATGTTCCACTGGCTTGTGATGACTAGGATTATTTAGGTTTCAGGAGCTTTCTGTACAAACCTATATAGACTTTCAAGGGTTTTTTTTAAGCCAAATTCACCCTTCAGGACTTACTTCTCCTCTCTATCCAAATCAAGAACACCTGCAAATAGATAATCATGTTTTTTCTTAATTTTATTCCAATCTGTATTGTATTTGACAAGGACTGGGATAAATGATTAACAGAGAAATGCGGCAAATGTCAGTGTTCCCTAAAAGGCTTATAAAAGCTTATTTTCATCACTTGTCAATTGAGTGACAACTGATGAGTTCCCTTTGCACAACAATAGACTTCAACACATAAAACATCAAACATCAAAAAAAAAAAACAAAAAAACAAAATGAACTAATGAACACATAAACATAACATGCACAGACAGAAACAAGTGCCTGATGCAAACAGTCCTGGATCTTCTCACACCATCATCATATGTCATCAATTTGTATCAAATCACACTGTGAGTGTAATTCACCTGTAACTGACAACAGAGCTGCAAAGCTATGCAGTTGCTACATTGCATCCTGGTCCACTGAGGCCAATGTCAGTGAGGAAAATTGCTATCTGCTCCTTGTTCATGATGGATTTCTCCCCCTGTGATCATTGAACCTCAGCGTGGAATGGAAGTGCTGGGAAGCAGAGGCGATTGCTCTGTGACAGCAAGGGACGCTCTTCTTCCTCTAAAACGTCATAACATAAATGGTCAAATATGCATATGTTGTATTTACATTTCATTACTAAATGCACACTAGAACTCAATTAACTGTACGACTAGTTTGTTCAGAATCAGCTGTTTACCACAGATCGTCTGATGTAATTTTCTTCTCATATCCTGCCACAACAGCATGGCACATTAAAAACCAGTAAAAGCTCATCTTCAATTGATCTCTATAAGACAGCACAAAATAGCTTTTTTTCCACTGAGTTGAGACAGATGCTGATTGGATAAATGTGGCAACATCGTCACTTCCAGGGAAGCTTAGCTTTTTTGGGAGTCAATGGAGCAGCTGGTGGGTGAGGTTGCTGGGCTGATGCATGAAGATTGGAGGAACTGTCTGATTGACAGTGTTGTAGAAATGTAAAGGAGATGGGAGCCTTTTTTGTCTCAGTCCCATATGGAGTGATGTCTAGAAGCAAATAGCACCTGGTTGTGTGTTATTTACTCGACAATATAGCCCATTCACTTTTTTACATATTATACACTGTGAGTATAAACTGATTATAGCATTTGCTTGTTTCAGTTTAACTATCACATTTCCTAGTTCCAGTTGTTTGTTCATTAATTTTAATCAATTTTAGTAGCTGAGGTTTGTGACAGAATCTATGTATAAATAGCTGGGCCTGTAATAAGCATCCCTTGTTTTAGACCAGCAACCACTGCTGCTGCAAAGGTGCTTTTCAGGACTGAGGATACTTTTTCCTCCCCAAAAATTAATTTAAAAATACATTACATTTAACAATCATTTCCTGCCATTCAATTCTGCTTTAGAAACCACAACCACAAGGTAGACTCAGAAGCAGAGACACTACCAATAGACATGTTTCTGTGATTTAATCCTACAGTACATATTTTGAAATAGATGTAAATTTTGTAATGACATCCCCAAGAATCTGAAATCAATTTCTCTTTTCCTGACAATCAAATTTCATTTGTCTCTGTATGGCAGGAATGTCCTGTTGTGCGTTTATGTTGACTGATTCAACAATGCTTCGCCTTTTTATTCCCTTTAGTAGTGCATGTAAACAGTTGCAGTTCATGAATAGAGCTTGCTGAAGGTCAGGGTCAGCTATATTCTGTGCCTCCAAATTGAAAAGCATAAAATAAAAGAAAATCTAAAGAAAGAAAAAAAATGATAATGGTTAATACAATGAACCAGTTTTCCCCTTAGGTCTAATAAAGATGTATGCTTTAATCTTTCATGTCTTGCAGCAGCCACAGAAATAACCCAATGGATTTTTTTTGTTGCTGTCTCTTTCTTATATACAGTGTAGTTTCAGTGAGAGTTTGAGCATTAGCAGATGCAGAATGGGCTTATTTTTCTGTCTTTCTCCCCTTATTTGTGATATTTACACACTGAGCGCACACAGTGAAATAATGAGAAAACAACTTAAAGGCGTAGCAGAGCGCTTCATAAGCAGGCTCGACGATGCTCACCTACACCAGGTTATTTGGATATCGAAATCTAATTCACTCAGCCCCTTAATCCAATTCAAACACCACTACAAAGATTCCCATCATTATAAGTGGTATCTAATTATAGATGGCATATACATCAATTGACTTAAAGAGAAAACACCCTGCCAATTAAAAAGTTACGTTGTGTGCTCCATCTATGCTCTTCTCCTCTCAGAAACATTATTCATGTTAGGTCATATTAGCTGCAGGTCCCAGCAGGTATGTTGTTGTTGTTCAGCAATGAGGAAGTGGGATAAAAGGTGAGGCAGCTGTGCCAGGTTGTCAGTGGTGAACGATGTCGGCTTTTCCCAAGCCGCAGCATGCTGCTACAACAATCGACAGTATCATCCACTTCAGTCGGTGCTATAGTGCTTTCTTATCTGCTGGAGATTATGCATCATCTGAAGCCTTTTCCACTCTGTGATTTTTAGTGATGCTGAAGCTGTTGTTAAAAAAAGAAAAGAAAAAAGTCTAGGCATATAATGCACACGGGAGGAATGATTGTTACAGTTCTTACCTGCCTTTACATACATTTTTTAATTTTTCTTTATTTGATACTTGTTTTTCTACCACAACTTTGAATCTTTCTGCAAATTATCATTGGTGTTGTTTACATCAAGTGGTGTTATCACCTGCAACCAGACTCCTATTGGACAATACTAGCTGTCAGTCACACTGTCCACTCTATGCTGTGCTTTATTATCTAGTTTCTTCTAAATAATATATATATAATTTACTAAGCTGACATCATGTTCAATTGAAGAGCTGAAACTAATGATTGAGACCACTAAGTCCAGTGTTCACTATCCTTGTGAATTAGGTGAGAAATTGGCTCATTGTACCATAGACATCCATTAAAACTAATAATAAAAATAGGAAAAGTTTATATTTTAATGTCAAAAACATGAGGATAAAGTAGCAGAAGATGAGTGGGTGATTAAAAAAACATGTTTCTAATGTTTTTTATGGCAGCTAAATGTTATTCTTTGTGGAAAATATTCATTTATTTACTCAGGACAGTCTAAATTTTAGGTGCACATAAGAAAAAAAAATATTGGAAATGATTTGACAAGTTAATTCAATCCATCAAATGAAACTACTCTGCAAATCCGCTAAAAGGCTGTTGCAAAGCTATAGACGTATGTATTTGAATTTCACTAAACTGAGCTCAACACTAAACCTCAGTTTTTTAACCTGGAGCCAGTATTTATGGGAGAAATAATTCCACACTGCGATTTTTTTGCATGTGCTGAAGCGACAACAACAGTAAAAAAAACATGCAAAGGTGCGCTTTACTGTTTGGTTGAAGTAAAAACACAGTCCCAATTTGCAGAATGTTTCTTCGAGTGAAGGTAATAACCATAGTGTCAGGATTGCTGCTGTGTGACCACAGACTGTGTTTGTGCAGCATCCTCTGTTCTCTGTGTTTGGTAAAGTGTTTTATCAGAGGTTGCACTGGTCTGCACATGGGTCAGTGGGTAGATGTTGTCCCCTGTTCACAGCTTTAATGCATCAGATTATGAAAAAAAAGTCACAGTCTCAAACTCTGCCAAAAGTTTGAGAAAAAAAGTAAGCAAGTCAGTCAATAAACATTATTAATATAGCACCTTTCACAGATATGAAATCACAAGGTGTTTCACATTAAAAATAGAATAAAAAAGAGAATAACCAGAATACAGAACAGTGATAAAATACAAAAAACATATAAACTCTCGTTCAACTAAAGGCTTGTTTAAAAAGTCAGGTTCTCACCTGCTCTTTAAAAGAGTGGACACAAGTTATGTGAATGGTAGAGCATTCCAAAGTCTAAGTGGTACTGCTTGGAACAGTCCCCTATAGTTTTGTACTTTATTTTAGGGACCACTAGAAGCCTCTGATCTGCTGACCTGAGAGTCTTGGGGGAGTAGGGGTGCAACAGATCAACAATGTATGAAGGGGCCTGATCATTTAGAGCTCTATAAGATGTAACAAAATAGGAGAGGCACGCTAAAATTGGAGAAATGTGAGCTCTTTTGCTATTGTGCGTTAAAAGTCTTGCTGCAGAGTTCTGGACAATCTGCAATCTCCTTATTAAAACAAGTGAAAAGACTATTGCAATAGTTGAGTCGATGGGAGATAAAAGCATGTAAAATCATTTCTAATTCAGCTTTTGACACAAGAGATCTGAGTTTGGAGATGTTACGTAGGTGGAAATAGCAGTTTCTGATTAACTGTTTAGAACGGTAAAAGTAAATGAAACAACACAGCAACCATGTAGCTACATGACTCTTTGTCCTGTTTCTAAATTAGCTGGGATGTAATCTCAATTTCCAAAGCTTTTATCTTTGAGCACATTATGAATTAGAATAAACATCTTGTGCTTTTTTGAGGTGCATTGTTAAATGAAAATTCGGTGATTAAAAAAAAAAAAGGAAATCTTCATTCGTTGCTAAGCGACTGTAGACCTAAAAGATGAAGATGTGTTTATTTCTTTCTTTTTATTTATTTATTTTCTTTATCTGGCTCCCATGTCTTGAACACCCTGTTCCACATAAAGCTCTGTAAAGTAATCAACATGATGTTTGATATATTTTACACAATAAGCCTTATGATTATTATTTCCTTAAGCTCTAATTTTGTGACAAAGTGGCGCAGCATAGTGCAGCCCACGCAGTGGTAATTTCATCTGGCACAACACTGCGCAGAGAATTTGGCAATTTGGTAGACCAAGGTGTGTCAAGATGGGTGTGTCGGCGCAGCAGGGGAAAGTGTCGACAGATTCAGCTTGGGGCAGTGACAATTTTGTCCCAAAAAGCTCGCCAGCTCCAACCTGGTCTACTCTCAGCGCAAGGCAAAGCACAACTGGTCTAGTGGTAATTTGGCTGACTGGCGCACAGCGCACACATGTCACCAAAACCTCACAGGCAGGTTTACAGAATGTCAGGCACATTTCAATGCAATTTATAATCACAACAACCATTATTTAATGTAACTATGTGAATCAGGACATACATTTATATCGATATCAACTGTCTCATCCCATCTGATGTCAGATCAAAGGCAGTTGGCACGCGTAATGGAATTTGTGCAGAATGAAATTGAATTAACGCAGATGAAACTGTGATGCAAACTAACGACTTCACATCTCTCTCAGCCAACCACAAACAGCCTTGGCATCAGAGCGTGAGAATATATTTAGCTTCTCTCATCTCATAAAATTCAGTGCTTTCTTTGTCGGGGAGCAGCAGAGTGTGCGGGAGAGGAGAGACCACCTGGCTGCACAGCTCTGTCCTTAAATGTTTCCGTTTATACATTTTTTTGGCCACAATTTACTCAATCACATTAAAGATATATAAAATCACTCACGAAACAAAATGGTGTTAACATCAGTTTTATAGATTTATTGAACTAGTCTCCTTCTTCCTTTTCCTTCTCGTGTGTGGGGATGCTCTAAGAGTGTTAATCAAACATATTTACATCTTTGATTTTGTGTAATCCAGAGTTACATGCCAAAATGATCCAAATTCAATTGGGTAAGACAAGTTCATTTCACAAGCAAACAATAGTGTCAAGTCAAGTCAAGTCAATTTTATTTATATAGTCCAGCCTCGAAGGGCTTTACAGTCTGTACAACAAGTGACACCCTCTATCCTTAGACCCTCACACTGAGTGAGGAAAAATTCTACAGGAAACCCTTTTACAGGGAAAAAATGGGAGAAACCTCGGAAAGAGCCACATAGGATGGACAGACATGCAGTAGGTGTCGCATGTACAGAGACAAGTTCAGCAGTTACAAACAAAACATCAAAAATTTACAGAGAGAGAAAAGATAAGAAGATACGAAGAGACCAGGATGACCAAGAATCAGTAACATGTGCTGTCATCATCTGGGGTTGGTTCCAGCTCTTCATGAGACCCTCAGAAAGACCCTCAAATGTGCCCTTTATGCACAGGTGCTTCTGATGCCTCCGGCTCTCAAAAAGCTTTTGGCTCTTCTTCTTACATCATTGAACCATTTTTTACCCGGGCTCCTTTTGCATCATCACCCGTGGAGGTCTGTTTGTGTGATCATATATCCGGCCACTAAAAGCTTGGACCTCCCAAAACATCAGAACATCACTTTGTTCCTGGGAGAAGTTTGGCCGTCTGACGCTGCTGCTGTCTCCTTCGTCCATGGCGAAATGAAACTTGCACTGTTCCTCGCCCGTGGTGCACTTAAAGGTGAGGAGAGGAGCTCATTTGATTGGTGAAGATGTGGCCCGGCTGTGTTAAACCCAGTCACACCTTCTCTCCCTCTCTTTGCCACTTGCACCGGTAGGAGGGACAGAGACGGGACAGAGGAGTACCTGAGCCAGGCTGCACCCGCTGCGCTGTGCATGAAACTTGCAAAATACACCTGGACACACCACGTTGGCATGGCTGCGCTGCGCTGCGTCTGCGCCTAATCTATGAAATTAGAGCTCCTAGTGTTTGAACTGATAATATACTCTTCCTTATTTAACTCAGTTATTTCTTCCCAGCAAACACACTGTGAGATGGGAGTGGAGGAAACCAACAAAATCAATGTAAATGTCATTAGATTCTCTGAAACCTTCAAAAGAGTCACTAAAGCAGTAGATATTTTGCATTTATGGCTGACAACACACACAGAACAGTTATTAAAAAAAAGAGATAAATATAAGTGCAGTTGTAAGTTTTAACGTTTAATGATGTGCATGGATTAAAAAGAATATTTGCAGTTACTAAAGCTCCCACAAAGGATGATGTACAATTGGCAATTACTGTTTAATGATGAAATGTGGCATGTGCATTGTTTAAAAAAGTTAATAAATAAAACAGGAGGAGAATAAGATGCATGTCACACACAGCCTTTGATATCTGACTTTGTTTTAGTGACATCCAGTGAATTTAATTCATCTCTTTAAATAAAGCACATAAATGAATAGAAGGACACATTCTAAAGGAACTGAGTATGTGTCCTGCTGTTGTTTGATGTCAAGACAAAGTTCACTTTTCCTATATGTGTGTAGCACTGGCGGCAGTCAGAGACTCACTGACTGTAAAAGCCTTAAAGCTGCAGAAGGGAAGATTGCTAAGAAAACTGTTGATTGTTGATATGTGTTGGAGACCCAGAAAAAAAAAACTCCAAATGCTGTTGGTCATTGTCAACACTGATCAACATAAAATCAGTTTATGGTTACATGGCAAACTGTGTTCACAGGCCTGTCCACTGGGCAATTTCATTATTACTTCAGTCTGTTCACTTCTAGGCTGTATATTTTGAAAGTACAGAGGCGTTTGAGGTCATCATAATAGTTGATTAATAGTTTTTAATTGTTATACTTAAACATAAACACCAGGGTACATACAACGGGACTTAGTGTCTACTCAAGACTTATGCATTTTACATTTACCATTATTTCCTCATGTTACTTGCTCTGTGTTGTTGACCTATTGAAAGAGAAGGTGGCAAAGAAGACTGAGTGAACAAAAAAGAATACAGCTATATTCACCATCTCTTGTCAAGGTAATTTGCTATAAACACATCCATCACAGCAAGGAAATGTTCACACTTAACTGGAAATGGAGTCATTAGTCTTGGTGACATTTCACATTCAATATTTTGGACCACTGTGCAGTATAAGGGTGCAGTAAAGACCACATATGATCGCCAGACCAGATATAATTACATATTTGATCTTTATTACATTACAGTGACAGCATTGAAGTTTCTATCCAACTCATGAAAAAAAAATGTTTTTGATATGTCTGCTGCAAAAGCCAGTCTATACTCTCAGTCAGTGTCAGTGTCTGGTGCAATCTCTGTTTAACCTCTTTGTGGATCACCTTGTGAAACAGTGAAGCTTGACAAAGGGCAGATGCCTAACATCCTGTCAGTCATGCATACAGTATTACAGCTTTGTTTCAACTGTCAAAGTCAGGCTACCTTGGTGTCTTGGCAGATTAATGCTACTTATTTGGTGGAGATGTACTGTTTGGAACTGCTCATGTGTGATCACACTCATGTTTGCTGGATGGAGCTTTTTTTAATTTGACTCATTTGCTTCCATGCCACCTAATTAAAGGCAAAACTGTTTTTATAAACCAACGTAACCTGCCATCTTGCCTTAATTACGGATTTTTCTTGGCAGTGCGGAGTTGAAACAAATTCAATTTCAGACTGTGCAACTTTAATTAAGTGTGATGGACCTGCCTGTGCTCTTTATCATAATTTTCCTTCTTTGGTGTTCTTGTCATGTCCGTTCCTCTGCCCACGCAGTGAAGGAGTATTTTACTGGCCTGCACTTGGGGAAAATGCAGCTAAAGCTGGTAATGTTAAGAGCTGCCTTCTGTTTATATTGTACCTTACATACAAGTGCCTGCATATGGAGGAAATGTTTAAACTAAATTACAGAGAAAAAAAAAAATTAGAGACTTTATACATACAAATATCAATTTGTCTAGTTTCCCTTGAGTTTACCACTAACACCAACATGTATTGTCCATCGTTAAATTATTCAGTTGAGTAATCTTACACATTTATAACATTAATTACAGACATAATCATCAACTTAGAACAAAAATTCAGCCTGTCTCATGTACATGAGTCAGTGTCTTATCCAGTTTCTCTGCTCATCTCATACAATTCACAGCAAAACAGACAGTAAAATTATGTTTTCATAAACTTCCTCTGTTTATATTTGTATGCCTCTATGGCATTGTTTAGACTACAGCCCAAACTGGATTTTTTAGCATATCCTGGTTTATCTGGCTTTATTATTTTTTCACAGTCTGAACAGTTAAAAAACACATGAGAACTGATTTTTCCAAAGGTGATGTAAACCACATATGGAGGTGGTTTTGAATGTGATTCCAATTATATTTTTAAAGATCTGTTTCAACTGTAATGCCTTGATCGCTCTGAGGGATTACAAGGTGTCTTCTGTGTCACTCACATCATGTCTCAAATGACAACAATAACAATGACACCCCAGAGACGGAAAACACCATGGAAAACAATTGTTAAACCAGGCAACGCTGGTCTGCTTGCATAACACGCCCTGATCCACTGCCATCCCAGTAGTGGTGGCAGCTCAACTCAATGGTCTCCTCCGTTTTTGTCCCTCCCGTGCAATCAAAAGAAAGTTTGCGTCACGGCTCCTCATAACCTTTGGAGACAGAAACAGGGACTGTCGTCAATTTTGTTTAGACTATTTGTTTTCTGGGGTGTGTGGCCTGTAACTATATAAATTCATTTAGGAAGACTAGATTATGTCAACATGGACACATGCAGATCGGATCTGATCACTTGCAATATATGATATGAACAGTTGGATTTGGGCTGTCGTCTAAACAAGGCCTACTTGTTGGCCCTTTGATGACTGGTGACCTGTCCAGGGTGTATCCTGCTTTTTTTTGTCCTGTGAAAGTAAAAGTACACATGAATGCAAGATGTGTGGCTTCAGGAGCATTTAGTTTATTACATCAACTTATTTATGACTGTTTTCAAAGCAGTTGTACCCGTACATTGTACATTCCAACAACAGACACACGAGATGCAGCAGATCAGGGTTGCACAATGAGATGTAAAAAATAAAAATAAAGATAAAACAACTTCACATTAGGGTAAAAGTGATGGTAACCCCCCCCCAAAAAAAACAAACAAACAAAAAAAAAACAACAAATTTAAGGATAAAGCTGCTTTACATGGCCATTAAGGTTGAGATTTAATTCTACTGATCAGTGGACTTCTGTTGTACTCCAAAGTCAGCCCAATGTCACCATATTTACAAGTCATAAATGTTTATTATAGCTAAACTCATAATTATGTAATTATGTATGATATTAATGTGCCATCATAACCTGGGCCAACCTGGGCCTATTGCAACTGTACAGAATAAGTGAACAGAGTAATGCTATGCAACTCTAGCTAACCTAACTGCACAGTGTTTACATTATCTTAAGGAAGAACCAAATATAGTATAATATAATTAATAGCCAAGCAGAAAGAGAAGGCTTGTGACCAAAAGGTTGCAAGTTTGAGTCCCTGCCAAGTGGAGGGCTGGGGTACCCCTAAGCAAGGTACCCAATCCCCATTCAGTTAATTGTAAATGGGCATTTCTAAGTTGACCCCAGCTACAGGTGAGCCACATCTAGTGTACTCCTTACGCTGGTCCTAACTCTAGATAGATATGAGAGTTGCATCAGGAAGGTCATGTGGCATGAAAATAAATAAATGAATAGAAACTCTATAATATCTAATGCACAGGTCATCCACTGTGGTGACCCCTAGAGAGGGAGCCGCCAAAAGACATATATACAGTCAAAAATGATATTGTGTCCCAACAAAAATACAATGCACCTTATATTTAGTCAAACATTATGTTACAATGTCTCTCAACTAATGCCCTCACATTCACCTTTTTAAAAGTTCTGCCTCCTGGCATAAACACTTTATTATCCCATGAAAAAAATATGTATCCAGAGTTAACCTTCATTTCCTTTTATTATGTACATTTAACTTTATTTCACCCTAATTTAAGAACTCACTCTCCAATAGCCAACATTCATTGTCAGAAGATGTGAGGAGTCCTGATTGCTTTTATTTTTAGCCTTCTATTACAAGACTGGATGTTGTACGAATGTTGCTTCATGCAATAATTAGAAGAGTCCCACTGTCTCTATAACCTGTCTTAGCATTTGTAAACATTGCCACACTTCTGTGCTTACATTTAGCAGCAGTGATAAATTGTCCGGAATCTTGCCAGAGGCTCTCTCTTATTGGTTTTTAAAGTAACACAAGTCCCATATCGGAAAGGAAGTCCGACCCAATAACAACACAAATGGATTTATGATAAAAAGGTACAAGAATGCTACTCTGGCAAAGCCAATAGCTGAGGCAGAAGCTGAAGGAGATGAAAAGAACTAAAAACAGGAAACTATGTGGCTCCTCACATTTTTTCCACTCTCTAAAGATTTAAATAGATGAAATTTGAACTTGCAGTTTCCATACAACATCACAGGCCACTGTTATTAGCTGCCACACCAGCTTTTATAGTACCCAGAGAGGCTTTTTATTATTTTCTCCCTTTTTTTTGTTGTTGTGTTACTGCACAGTTAAGAAACAGAAAAAGTGTCCACTCAGCAGATTCATTTACTGAAAACTGCAAAACCCATGAGAATATTCTTTGCCTTGAATCCTGACACATCTCACTGCATAAGCCAAATAGTACCACTATAATTTTGCTGAATGCTCAGTGAAAAACTAAGGAAATGTACAAGTAATGATGCTTCTTTAAATGTAACTTATACTTTTACTATGGAACTGTTCTTTTGAAATGCTATTTAATGTTAAAAGATGAAATTCTGCCATTTGTGGACAATGTCCCAAATGTTAATTGCTGTTTTCCAAATCATACGGTTTTTGTTGTTTGTTTTGTTTTGTTTTTTGTTTTTTCTTTACATATTCATTCTCAGTTGAATGCTGCCAATGATAGAGCACAATGTGTGCATTGAAATTCAAGGAAAAGACCACATGGCACTTGCACAGTTTGCATGTGGACAGATTTGAAGTTGCTTTTTAGATGTACAGCAGATTTAAATCCAACTTCTGTTCTAAGTGTGCTTTAAACTTAAATGATACAGAACTGAAAAGCAATTTTTTTTTTTTTTTTTTGGACAAATTGAATGTTCATATTTGTAATCTTATCATGTAACACTTGTTCCCTTTGGGCAAAAGATGTTTATAGGCATTGATTATTTAAAAAAATTAAATAAAAATAAAAGCCTTTCACAGTTAGAAACAGGAAGTCGTGAGTATATGAGTGTCATTAAAACAAATGTCCCCTTGTGTTCTCAGTAAATTTGAAGGGAGCACAGCTTGGTGCAGAACTATCAAGCTGTTCCCACACACTGGGACTTTAATCCCAGAATAACAAACCTTGCAAGACACTGGTCAGTCAGGAAATAGAGTTGCCACCATATTGTCACTCACCATGTATTTTGGCATTTTTAATGTTAAGTCAAAGTGCATTAATTAAAGAATACACTGCTCCACCACTGTAACAGTAGTGACAGTGCTGCAAGGTGGCGGAGAGCTCTGATTGCAGCAGATGATGGGTCAGACTAAATTTATTTACACATAAACTGTAGCTTTCAAGCAGCATGCCGCTTTTATGTGTTTGACACGCTTGCTCACTCTCTGACAGGTTTGAATAACACGCACAAGCATGTACAAAAGTTGTTACTCAATTCAACGTGGACCACCAAATTATATTTGAAGGTTGATTGTATGTTGTGACTCTGCTGTTGCATTTCAAATTAAGTCAACAAATGTGTTCTTCCATCCCTGCGCAACAAGGGATTCAGTGGGTGAATCCATTATGGTTTAACTTATCCCAGAATTCATTTTAATTGATGTGGAATACATAGACTATAGCCATCTGGTTTGTTGGTTGAAGCTAATCAGGAAGTAAGATTATATTGAATTACCACCAGGGAAACAATACACTGGTTGATATTCACACATTTTTTTTTCAATATGTAATGTCAATTTTGTTAATATTGTAGTCAAGTTCGCATTCAGAAAGACAAAATAAAGTATTGCACATACACTTAGTACACATGTCTGAGTGGACACCAATGTGATTGACAGCTGTACTGTCCAATGGGAGTTTGGTTGCAAGTGCATGTAACCGTGAATTTACATTTGCTCAATCTTAACATTGCACTGGCCAAATGGTAAGATTCTTATGTGTGACATTATGACTGGTTGCCACCAAACAAATCTTTCTAAAAACCTATTTACATATCTCACTATGTGCCATTCGTGTTCTGTATCTAGCTGCATTTCTGCTGCAAGGCAACAGAGGTGGCCCCTGTATTGATAAAGTTTCTAGGACACATTTATGGACATACTTTAAATTGACACTTACATAATGCACCACTCTACAACTACTAAATTTCAGACTTTCACACACAGAGGCTGTCACACTGCACCTGAAGTCCATGTCATGCCATTCCTCAATACATAGTCATGCTTCATCCCCTTCTGTCGATGGGTGTGTTGGCATCAAAGTTTGATTTATCCTCGTAATATCCATCAGGTCAGTGGGACCTTGGGAAGGCTTGGCCATAAAACCAAGACTCTGGGCCTTTTTTTAATACAGTCTCAGTAAAATGGCTGAAGGTCAATTGCACTCTTGCTCAGTCTGATAGAAGCAACTCCTGCAGCTGCAGCAACTCTTGCTGCATTAAATTTGGACGAGTCCGCTGCAGTAACACAGCTCTGAATAAAATGTGTTTGCTCACTGAGAAAAACAGTGACTGCTCTTTTGTAGAAACTTTAGCTCTCGGAGAAGGATGCCCTGTCCACAGTGACACCAATACTTTGAGCAAAAGGATGGTTCTGTCTTTAAAACACACCAAAAGGTGTGAGTTCTACTGCAGGAACACAACTCTTGAGTAAATTGTCTGAAGCCATTGCTTAAGAAATCTGGAAACATTGCAAGTGTATTTACAGTAAATGGAAATTTGCTTGGCTAGTTTACTCATACCTTACATATGATTTAATCACAGGCTTTAAATACAGAATATTCACATTTTAACGTTTCTGCTCCGAAAAAAAGAGTAATCCAATATATCAATAACTATGATTTGTCAGTGTGATGACTGAAAATGTTCCTCACAGACATCAAGATGTGAATAATACCTGGCAGCTGTGTTGCTTTTAACATCACACTCAGTCAGTATCCATTGACTTATTGTGGATTTGCTTGTCTTTGGCACAATGTTGTATTTTGGTGAAGAAATTAAAATTGAATTCAGTAAATGGCACTTTCAGCTGAAAGTGCTGGAGGAAAAACAAACAAAGCACCACAGAGAGAGAGAGAAGTTAGAGCTGTGACTAATTGTGCATAACTTTTCTTCTGTCAGTTTTGTCTCTGTCTCTGACAGTAGAATAATGTCTGTTCTTTTCTCAGTTATATACAGAGAGAGCATTGAGATGCAAGAGGAATCTGGGAGGGAGTGAAACAATCTTAACAATCTCAGTCAATAAAATATCTGTACATCAGTACAAAATTATATAAATAACATGTTGTAATAACACTTCAGCTGCTAATCTGTATTCAGAAGGAATTGCTACAACTCTGACTCAACTTTGACTCAAGGTGTAGTTCACACCTATATCTCACTGACCCCCTGGCAACAATGCATAGCCTTTATATTACATGTATAGTTGTATATTTGTAAGTTGTACACTGAGTCTGATTGGATGTGAATGGTGTTACCAAAAAGTGCTGCATATACACTACGTATATATTGTGAATGTGCATGTGAATGGGTGTGAATGCAGTGTGAAGTACTTAGACTGGGTCATCAACAATAAAAGCACTGTATAATGTAAATACCATGTAAAATGGTGGACTACGAAGGGGACTCACACAAACACAGAAACAGTGCCAGGGTTTGCCAATCACATCATGCATTGCAAATAATCCTATACATGTGCTAACCAATCAAATCAGTTCAGACACTACACCCTCCAAACAGAGCTCTCGGATAAGATCATTCGTCCAGACTTGCAGACATGCAGGTCCCTTGTCAGAAGTACGCATACAATACACAAACTTAATGATTTTTTTTTTCTAAAATGATTATACTCTTGGGTCACACGGTTGGTTTAGTGGTCAGCACTCTTGCCTTTACAGCAAGAGGTCCTGGGTTGGAACAAAGGCCCTTCTGCAAGGAGTTTGCATGTTCTCCCCGTGTGTGTGTGGGTTCTCACCGGTTACTCCGGCTTCCTCCCACAGTCCTAAAACATGCAAATTTGGGGATTAGGACAATTGGACACTCTAAATTGCCCGTAGGTGTGAATGTGAGAGTGAATGATTGTCTGTCTCTATGTGGCCCTGTGATGGACTGGCGACCTGTCTAGGGTGTACCCCACCTCTTGCCCTATATAAGCTGATGTTAGGCGCCAGTGCCCCCCCAACCCCCCACTTATACACTTGTGCAAACGTACTTATAGGGAGTATAATCAGTTTTGGCCAATATAACCCTTCCATGTGTTACACGGTGGAACTTTAAGTGACTTGTACATTTGTGAGTCCCTTTCAGTGGACAAAAGATCTGTCCTTAAACTGTGAGTGTCCATCAGCAGAAATACTGTATTATTTCCTCTGGTCATTGAACACCTGCTGTTAAAAAATGACAGCTGAAATTGTAAGAAAATTTAAAATATGGATAGCACAGCTAATGTAATCAGGCAAATCATATGATAATGAGGCAATCTCTGCTTGATACTAGTTAATAGAGTGTCAGTTTTACTTGTTTGCTGGCATCATGTTACTTTCAGTCGTCTAAAAGGCAATGTGCACATCCCTCCTTGTGAGGGATTGTCATGCCTTCTTACCATCATTTGCAATGACCTTGTCACTCGCACTCGGCAGATCTTTGAGTTATGTCCTTAACAGCCCCTCCTCCCTAATGCTATCATTACCATTATTAATGGGACATGACACAAGTCATTGCCACACATAACAGTCTCTCACATGCCAGGAGTAATGGCTCTGCTCTGATGTAATGCCGTCAGTTTCTAAGTGTGTCAGAAAGTCAAATATCGAGAGGATGATGCTTGTGCTGGAAGTATGAATTTAACAAAATAAGTGTGGTCAACTGCCACACAGTTGGTGTAGTGGTAAGCACTCTTTCTTTTGCAGTAAGAAGACCAAGGGTCAGAACAAGGGCCTTTCTGTATGTTTAGAAGCCCTGAAAAGGGGAGTATTTGTATGAAAGTGTGCAGGGACACAAATGTTTCTTCAGATCACCTGTATAATGACTGAAACCATATGCCATCAATACAAATATTACAATGTGTAATATTACCATAAAAAAAGTAAATTAACAGCAACCTTATATGGCTACTCCATCTCTAATAGCACCCACATTAATATTTTCAACTCTAGACAACTAGAAAACTGACTAGTAAACTAATAAAGCATAACATTTCAGATGTTATGTACAGAATGTGCTACAGCTTAGCTTACTCTACATACACCGGTAATTTGTTGCAACTCTTACTAACAAACTTACTAACAATACACATACAAACAGTACGCTCGGTCAGTAATGCAAACCTTTCAAAACATATACAGACTGAAGTTCTTTACTGTGATCATTTCACAGCTGGTGATATGATTTGATTGTAGTACATAGTTTGCATATGGCGATATTTGAGCTACATTCAACTTTTTGAAACTAATCACCTCTAGTTGAGAGGGCCCATCTCTTAAAATAAATTGCAAGGGTGGTGGTGGTGGCGTCTACGGGCTCTAATTTTGTAGACCAGACACAGGCGCAGTACTACTCATTTTTATTACAAGGGGTTTAAATATAAGTTACTAAATATGAGTGTCTTTATTAGTGGAAAAATATGTTTACTTTAGCCACAATGCCAAACTTAATCCCAACCAAGGCCTCAGTGCTTATGGCTGAGAAGGTGGAGGGCGTACTGTCCTCCGCCGAGCTCATGGCCACACTATTAGTAACCTCTGTTCGTGTGACCATATATTCGGCTACTGCGAGCTTGGACCTCCCGGACCAGAATGTCAGTTTCCACCTGGGAGAAGTTTGGCTTTCTTGTCCTTGGCAAATGAAACTTGCACTGTGCCTTGCTGCGGTGCATTTAAAGGTAAGGAGAGGAGCTCATTTGATTGGTGAAGACTGTGTTAAACCCAGTCACGCCTTCTCACCCTCTCTTTCCTACTTGCACTGGTAGGAGGGGCGGTGGCGGGACAGAGGAGTACTTGCGCCAGGCTGCGCCCGGTTGCACCCCCCTGTGCTGTGCAGGAAACTTGCAAAATGCCCTGGACACGCACCCTTGGCGAGGCTGGTCTATGAAATTAGAGCCCATTGTCTCACATGTTGTTTCCAACATTTGGAGGAAACTCTATCGGTTAGGTCCTAACCTCTTTTCTTTTTCTTCCATCCTGTTGGATGTAAACAAGTTACATATGTGTGAAGACAATGAAGCCGAATTGTGGGATGTGAAGATTGTGCCCCTGGCAGTGATTATGTAGTTGTTAGTTCTGCATTCACTTAGTGTGTAGGTGGGTGAAGGAGAAAGGTTAAGGTTATCCTTACAGTATATTGTTTTGTATTTTTTAAGACCACTGTGTTTTTGCCTCATGAAAGGCTACATCTTAATGCCTCTACAGTGGCAATGCAGTCTATAGAAAGCTAAAGGTCAGATCAGAATCTTAATGTGCCATCCCGCAGCCTTCTGACCCAGATGCAAACTTGGATCACTTGTATTTGACCCACGAATTGTATTCAGTGGCCTGCAGAATATATAAATCAGTTTTCATTCAATAGCAGTTATTTTAATTAAATCTTGACATTTCTTCGAAGACCCCTAGCAAGGATCATCAACTGCAGATGAGCCGTCGGCTGCAGACTTTATCATAACTTTATGATAACACACTGTAATGAGCAGTTTTTCTATATTATATTAACATTTGTTTAATATGCAAGGGACTGGAGCGAAACTGAGCAGACTGTTGGTCCTTTGGTTTGGTCAAAAGGAAACTGACATTTTAAAGTTAAAGTTTGTGAATATAACTAATTTTGGCCGCATGTTAAATAAAATTTAGCAAACAAAAATACTCACTTTGCTTTCACCCAAGAAAAAAACAAACAAACCAAAAAAAAAAAAAAAAAAAAACCAAAAAAAAAAAAAAAAAAAGAGAGAGAGAAGGAGAAAAACACATTTTAAGTTTTGTTGAAATCCAGGAGGCTGTACATCTGAATAATTTTAGCAAAATTTGACCTAATCTAAAGTTACCACAAAATTAAAGTTGCAGAAAAGTTCTTTTTGTCCTATTTCAATTTACCTTGATCTGTGGATTAAAAAAAAAAAAAGTGACCACAAAACAACAACATGCATTTAAATATACATGTTGAAAATTAAACCCTCTGACTACAAATCTACCCTTACTAGTATTGTCACTATACAGAAAGTACAACAAATGTATATGCAGTTTCATTCAGTATATATATATATACTATCAGTCAAAAGTTTGGACACACTTTCTCAGTGAATTCAATGACGAGATAAATGATGAGAGCCATTGACACCTGTGCTTTTCCTGCTTGCACATATTAAATTTGCTGCCATGTCAGACTACACATTTTAAGAATGGTTAGAACCTGATCCAACACCCAACAGTGTGGTTTCTTCACTCTTTGGTCTTGAAAATCCATTTTCAGCACCAAGGAGAGTGGCATTTCATCATAGTGAAGGACACCTCATGGTTACTATCAAAAAGTCTACCATGTTGATGTTTCCTGTCTTTTATAACATGTTCCACCAAAAGAGTTACTTGCATAGATACTCTGCATGTGCAGATATTTTGGTTGTGATGGTTGGTTGGGTCAGTAGCATTTTGTAGTTTGTCATGTCATGTCACAAATTTCTCCGTGATCGCCTAATATGACATAAACATAACAGACCAAAACATTGTGTAGTCTGACTTTGACATCATTTAGACCTCCAACTAATAAACCGTTTGGGATCCAAGAATTGTTTCTGTTGGCTTGCACATAGTGGTGCTGAATGATGGGTCCATTCAGCCCTGAGGTGGGACAGGAGGCAGAAACACAGCTGATATGGTCAACCACAGATGGGTTTTCCCACATCCTGTTTTGCATAATAATAAAGCTGAGCTTCTTGTGTGTTTACAAGAAGTGTTTGTATTATTTAACCCTAAATGACGTGTTCATGCACATGAGTGTACAGTTCAGCAGTTAAGAGAATTCCTTGTGCTCTTGTCAAGCAGACTGTGGCTCCAGCTTCTGTAAAATACACATCATCATTTGCAGCTTCCTTCTTTTACCTCAGCAGCTGAGCTGCCACTCCAACACAATAATTACCTCGACCTCCTTTGCTGCTAACGAGAAGGTAAAATACGAGCATCTGGGAACCACAGTCATTTGCAACCCTAACTTGGTCCCAGCAGGAGTAGAGAGGCAGAGGGGAAGATACTAATTTCTACCCACAAGCCACCACAGAATGATGCCATCAATCCTTGAGCTGCGCTCAACTTCTTTCGTTAGCTGGTGTCTTTTAAATTTCCCTAAGAAACAAGTGCCACAAACACTGACACACTGAACATCTCACTATGGCCTCGATCACATTACTTTAATGTGCAGACAATTTCAAAACTTGGTTATTTGTTATTGGACGACCACTGCTCGGAGGAGGGGCAAATGACATAATTGTCAATGAAAGGTTACTGAGTTTTCACGGCTTCCCGAACACATTCTTTTTATGCTTCAGTTTAATGAAGTAATAAACACTACTTTTTAGAGAGCCAACTCTGTACAATAGCTGTAAAATTTATGTCCTTAATGTTTTAGTTTGTCTTAAAGGTTTTAATGGTAGAAATCAAGTATACTACCTAAGTGTGTAAGTAGGAATAAATATACATTCATTTTATTTTATTTTTTTTTTCTTTTCCAAATCGGAAAAGATTTTGTATATACTTAAGGAATAAGCCTTATTTTATGGAGGCCACCATCTTGTGCCGCTATTTTTTAACAGCAAATGAAATGGACAAAACAAGCAGAGCTTATACTTCACCTTTAAAAGCAAATGGAGAATACTGACATCCTTTCTGGTAGTTGGATGCCACAAGGGACGATTGAGAGTTGGAGTCTTCCTTTTATTAATTTTCTACAGTCTCACCTTTTACCTTCAATCTGCAACAAAACATGCACATTCAAATGCAGTTTATGAAATGCATGCTTTATAAGGTCCATAGCCTTCTTTTACTACTTTATACATATTTCCATGTCATCACTGGTCTTTTCTATTCCATTATCATTTCTTTATCTGATAGGAAATAAATCTGTTTTTTTTTCGGTGTCAGGAACAAAAAAGCCATTTTCATGTTGAAGGTTATAGAAAGGCTCGGTGATGTAAGAGGAAAGATTAGATTGGTGCCCTTCAGAAAGACACCAATGTCACACATGAGTAGATTAAAAAAAAAAAATCATCTTTTTGAAGGCAATCAGAAACATTTGATGCTTGATGCAGAGCTCCACATATGCCATAAAATCTGAGAATGACTCCCACCTCCTACCACAGGAGTGGAGAAAAAAAATCCAATAAGATTTAAAAAGCAAACAAACAAAAAAATAAATAAAATCAAGGGACATGTATTAACAATAATCACAGCAATTGCAGATTAATGCACTATGTCATTTTTAGTTTGGATGTTACACACAGGTCATGAGAAAATTAAATTCATTCCATTCCAGAGTATCATGAAAATTGCAATGTTTACTGGTTACACTGACACTGCCATTAGAAAACCATTAGAAGGATGATTACAATGATTAACTGAAAATTGCTTTACTGCCTCAATTCACCGCTACACACTGATACCATTCACCATACAGTGAGTTAGTTTCCAAATTATGAAAAGTTTCAGTGTCTATTCAGTAGACTTCAGTCTCAAACTGTAGTAGAGTTTTGTGGGAAGGACTAACTGGATTTAAATGTATATTTAAATGAACAGGCATGTTGCTGCAGCGCGTCAATGTGGTTTTATTACAGTAAACTTAATGACCTGACCTCTTGTTTCAACAAAAAAGGAATCTGCATTTGCAATTGCAGCACTGCCAACACCATGATTTTATTGGATAGGTGATCATATCATCACCATGGCTGTTGGCTCATATTCACTTGGACATGTTTCACAGATTAAAATGCCTCATTTAATGGAGGTCCCATGACAGCTGGCTCCAAATTCTTGATTGCACAGGAATGTGCATGTTGCAGGCTCTCGAGTGAACAAGAACACATACAGACATAGCTAAGGCACTTTTTTATGTCAGCAATGCCCAAAGATATCTGCAAAATGTCACGGCAATTCTGAAACTTGTGTTAAAATGGAATCCACATTAACAATATATTAATTTGAGTTGAGGATGGTTTGGCAAAGTTATTGTTATGGCACAAGACATTGAGGACAGCCATGTTTTTCCTCATTGCTGATCCATCAGATTTTGAACTTTAGGACACCCAGAAGCTCACAATACTATTTGTACCAGTTTTGGTTTGTCATCCACTGGGGCCCAAACCAAATGTAATGTGTTAAATTTCTGCTTAAACTTAGACTTGTAGCTTATGTTTATTCTGGGTCTCTGCTCTTCCTGAGGAAAAATAAAACATTTTTGATTTTAGTTATTGTACATTTGCTTATTTCCAGAGACATGTTAGACAGAAGAAGGAAGTATCCTTCAAAATAAGTAGATTACTTTTTTAGTTGGCAGAACATCAACTAACAACAGCAATATTTGTAAGCTTTTTCTAACAGACGTTTCTATTGGGACATTAAAGCATATGGCCTGTAATTTGTTTCTGGCACACTTTTTATAATTTATTCTTTAAACCCTCTTCATGTCCTGATAGCAATCAATAAATAAAGTTGTTTGGTGGGAAAGGGGAAAATCTGGGGTCTGTAGACATTGCAATACTGCTATAAACATGATTACTCATTTTATTCAGACTGCATGGAATGATGGCTGGCTGTACCTGTCTGTTATTAACCAACATGCCTACCTGTGCAGTCAACAACTTTTCACAACAAGCCTCCAGCTTGGCTAACAAGCATTTTAGGAAAGATTCACACCTGGGGGAATTATAGAATGTTTCAGCAACAACTCACAATGCCCTTATGGCTCTAAATGGGTTTTGCATGTATATGTGCATCCGCATCATTCACTGACCTGCAGTTCCACAGTCAGTCTCAGCCTTTTGGCCTGTAACTGACTAAAAGTCCTAACCCTGCTCTTAAAGTCAGGGATCAGTGAGCATTACTCAGGGACGCTCTTCTGAATTAAATGATGGGTTCAGCTTGCTTCTGCCAAAACTATAAAATGTTGCAAATGGATGTGTTTGCTTAAGTGCCATTAATGAAATCTGCTGGGTCATTTCAACCTTTGCTTGACCACTGGAATTTGCTGGGGCCTTTCTGTGTGGATTTTGCATTTCCTGTGTGTGTATCTGGTGTTCCTTATGTTGTGATGACCAAAATCTGTTTACACAGTCACATTATAATGCAAATTACTACATTTTAAGGTAAAGACATTATTTAAAGTTGAGGCTGAGGTTGGGGTTAGGGTCATGGTTAGGGTTAGGACACTAGTATTAAAATCTTAAGGAAATGAATGTAAGTCAATACAATGTCCTCTGATGTCCTAGAAACCAGTGTGTGTTTGTGTGTGTCTTGGTTTTCTCCCAGTACTCCAGCTTCCTCCCAAAGTCAGATCACATATGCAGGCTGGTGTTAAAGCTGCAGTTTGTAATGTCAGGTGATTTTTGTTGCTGTTGATGTTATGATTCTGCCTCTGTTCAGCCTTTGTGAACAGAAACAATGTCTGGGTTTGTCTAAGAATTCTACTGCTCTTTTGGCAGCAGTTGAATTCATTGGTGAATTTTTTCTTGGATGCCACTTGGGGCTCCAATTTTGTGGCACAGCACAAGGTGGCACAGTGTAGCGCAGCCTGCGCAGTGGTTATTTCGTCTGGTGCAACACTGTATGCAGCGAATTTGGCAACTTGATAGACTGAGATGCACCAAGATGGGTGTGGCGGCACAGCAGGGGAAAGTGTTGACAGATTCAGTTTGGTGCAGTGACAATTTTGTTCCAAAAAAGCTCACCAGCTCCAACCTGGTCTACTCAGGTACATTTCAATGGAATTATTAACAACAACCACCATTTAATGTAACTATGTGCACATACATTTATATTTAAATCGACTGTCCCGTCACATCTGATGTCAGATCAAAGGCGGTTGGCACATGTAATGGAATTTATGCAGAATGCAATTGAATTAACGCAACTGAAACTGTGACGCAAACGAACGACTTCACATCTCTCTCAGCCAACCAGAAACAGCCTCGGCATCAGATCGTAAGTATATATTCAGCTTTTCTCATCTCATAAAATTCAGTGCATTCTTTGTGGCATGTTGCATGCTACACAGGGAGAACAGCGTAGCACATGGGAGAGGAGAGACCACCCGCTTCACAGCTCTGTCCTTAAATCTTTCTGTTTAAACATTTGGCCACTATTTACTCAATCACATTAAAGATACATAAAATCACTCATGAAACAAAATGGTGTTAACATCAATTTTATTGATTTACTGAACTTTACTGTGCTGGTTGAATCTGAGAGAGGGTCAGTCAAACATTTACATCTTTGATTTGGTGCAATCCAGAGTTACATGCCAAAATGATCATAATTCAATTGGGTAAGGCAAGTTTATTTCACATGCAAACACTAGTGGCAAGGGCCAGACCACGAGCTTGGCAATGCTTCCTTTACGTACAGGTGCTTGTGATGCCTCCGTTGCTTAGAGACTTTTGTTTGGTCCTTCTTACATAATTGAACTGTTTTTTACAATGGGCAACAGTTCTCAGTATGTCAGGGCAAACCTGGTTAACAATATTGGTAACCTCCTCCCAGCCTCCTCCATCATCAGCTCGTGTAGGTCTGTTTGCGTGATCATATATTCGGCCACTGCGAGCTTGGTCCTCCCAGACCAGAACATCAGTTTCCTCCTGGGAGAAGTTTGGCCGTCTGACGCTGCTGCTGTCTCCTTCATCCATGACAAAATGAAACTTGCACTCCGCCTCCCCCGTGGCGCATTTAAAGGTGAGGAGAGGAGCTCATTGGATTGTTGAAGGTTTGACCCGAATATGTTAATCCCAGTCACGCCCTCTCTCTCTCTCTTTGTCACTTGCACCAGTAGAAGAGACGAAGAAAAAATGCGCCTGACACGCCCCATTGCCTGTCCTGCGTCTGGTCTACGAAATTAGAGCCCTTAATGTTTTCAGTTATACTTGAACCTGCTTGCAGCCATTGCACTTTATTAGTGCAAATTTGTTGTTGCTACCATCAGTCTTGACATACAACCCCAGTCTAAATTAATAAACTTTATTTATTTGTTTTGTATAGCATTACAAGGCATCTTGCCTGGTAAGTCAAGGTAAGAAAGAAGCCCAACAGTTCACACAATGAGCAAGAACTAGGCAACAGTGGAGAGAAAAAAACTCCCCAGAAGAAATCTCTGGCAGAACCAGACTCAAAGGTGTGGAGCCATTTGCCTCGACCCATTGGGGTGAGAATAAAATATGGAACAGAGGAGAGGTGGGGGGGGGGGGCAGAAAGGGGGGAGAGAGAAAAAATTAAGAGCGATGAGAGACAGAGGCAACAAAACATATCAGCAAACAAACAAACAGGTGGAGAGAGAAAAAATTAAGAGCGATGAGAGACAGAGGCAACAAAACATATCAGCAAACAAACAAACAGTACACAAAGTATGTTAAAATAAAGCCAACAAGAGAGAGAGGAACATGAACCAGTGGCTTCTGTACAAAATTGTTTCACTGTGTATGGCTATTCGTCTGCTAGGATTGTTTGGATTTGTGTAAAATGTAGATAAAAACAGAATGTAATGATTTGCACATCTCATACACACATATTTGATTCCCAACAGAATGTCGCAGATCAAAACAACTGTAGGACTATTTGATAAATTAAGTTAAATGGCAACAGGTCAGTAACTTGCCTGGGTATAAAAGTAGCATTTCAGCCTCTCAGATGTTAAGATGTTCACCAATCTGTGACATAATTTCAGAAAAATGTTCCTCAACATAAAACTGCGAAGACTTTGAAGATCCCACCATCTACTGTGTATAATATTAAAAAATTCAGAGAATCGAGAGGAATCTCTGAACGCAAGGAACAAGGTTGAAGGTCAAATCTGGTCTCGTGGACTACTGAGGAGAGGGACCATCCAGCTTGTTATAAGTGGACAGTTCATGGAGTTGCATTAGTGCCTATGGTGTGAGCAGGTTACACATCTGGAAAGGCACCATCAATGCTGAAAAGTACAGAGGTTTCAGAGCAACATATGCTTCCATGTAGACAAAGTTTCTTTCAGGGAAGTCCGTGCATATTTCAGGAAGACAATACTGAACCACATACTGCATCCATCACAACAGCATGGCTTCACAAGAGAAGAGTCTGGGTGCTGAACTGACCTGCCTGCAGTCCAGACCTTTTACCAAAAGAAAACATTTGGTGCTTCATGAAATGAAATGAATCTGGCAACAAAGGTCCAGGACTGTTGAGCAGCTAGAATCCAGCATCAGACAAGAATGGGTCAACATTCCTTTCCTAGAACTTCAGCAACTGGTCTCTTCACTTTCCAGACATTTACAGACAGTTGTTAAAAGAAGAGGGAATGCTACACAATTGTAAACATTGTCCTGTTCCAACTGCTTTGAGATGTGTTGCTGCCATTAAATTCAAAATGAGATAATATTTTTCATGAAATGGTAAAATGTCTCAGTTTCAACATCTGATGTGTTGTTTATGTTCTGGTGGGAATATAATATGGTTGGTGTGATTTGCAAATTGTTGCATTCTGTTTTTATTTACATTTTACACTGTGTGCCAACTTTTTTGGAATTGGGGTTGTAAAAGAAATCATTTCCTGTGTGCAGTATATAGATGTGTCACCCTGTGAACTCAATTGAAAATGGCCTGAATGTCATGGACATTTTTATACATTCAAAAGTTGCACACTAGCGTTTTAGGTTAATTGGAGATTCTAAATTGCCTTTGGACAACACATTTGCATTTATAAGCTTCTAGTGACAACTAATAAGCAAAGAGTGTCCTTTGCCTTGAGTGATAGTTGCCATTATTACAGTTTTCATCTGATTGAACTGAAAAAAAAAAGGGTAGCCCAGAACGAGGCCTCTAACATCCACAGCTTGATGAAAGTGCAATGCTATAAAGCAAACCAGATCAGAAAATGACATCTCCCTATTCAGATTGACTGATTCCTGTCAAGGCTTGTGTGTGAAAAACGCATTCTCTGCGTGGCTGGTACAGAAGACTA
Organism: Brachirus orientalis; assembly: GCA_016785285.1. Taxonomy (NCBI): domain Eukaryota; kingdom Metazoa; phylum Chordata; class Actinopteri; order Pleuronectiformes; family Soleidae; genus Brachirus; species Brachirus orientalis. The sequence continues at coordinate 5,665,549 of JAFBJR010000129.1, forward strand.
ACCACACATAGATAAGGCCAAGCTCGGCTGGTGACACGCCAGGCATGCAGGCGAAAGCAAATCATTCAGGACAATCTATTCCCACTGCTGCCAGTCACTTCACTGCTGTCAATTCAATACTGACTGCTCCGGAGCAACACAGTGGCCTGTGAATACTATTTCCATATAATTATGCCTTCGGAATGGCAGGAAACATGCGGTTTCATGAACCTTTTGGACCACACAACAGGCAGATAGATAAATAAATACAATTCACAAGCCACTATAGTGATGAGGTGAGGAAAAGCTAATGGAATTGAGTGTCCTGCAAATGGACAACAGAAAGTGTTTTGTTGATGTGCTCATGTTCATTCTTGGACGGGATAACCCCAACTTAGAATTTTTTTTTTTTTTTACAGTATATTTATAGATTTAATTTGCATCATGTAAATGTTTTCTTTATTGTTTACAATATATTGTACCCTAACGAAACAAACACTTATTCTTAAATTTGGTAAAATATCGACACAATGTTGTTATTGCTACACTGTGCTGGAATACTGTGATATAATGTTAATCTTGTATTGCTCACACAGTGGGACTATTTTTTTTCCAGACTAGACAGACTAGACACTCAGTGGCCCCCAGATCATTTGAGATTGACCTGCTTTAAAGGCTCTTAGTATAATGCAGTTTGCTGTATAAGCTTGTACTAATTCATATTACAAAATAATGTTTTGTATTTTACAGCAAGACACAAGGCATTTTCTTGCCGACACTCCCCTGCTGTGAATTTAAAAGCATTTGCAATTCACAGTCTTGCTGATTTGACCAAAGCTTTCAACACAGATGCCTATTGAACAACATGGTCCTAAAACGCACCCCCTACAAATTGACCTACTTGCTGTAGAAGGTTTACATCATCCTGTTAACAAACAAATTAACTAAGAAACAATTAAACCAGCAAATGTAAGAAAATCCTTACCTGGAGATAAAAAGAAACAAGCAGGGGCTTCATGTAAAAAAGACTGCGGTTTACTGACAAAATTTGTAAACTACATGTGCACATAAATATGTGGATGTATTAAAATGTGAGCATGCAAAGTCCTACACATCTTTCCTTTATACAGACCACTCAGTGTGAAATGGTTTTAGGCAAAAATTAACATGCAAGTGACAATAAAATGCTCCCACTGACACCGGCTGCCAGAAGCAGTACGGATGAGGAGAAAAAAAAGAAAAAGAATTCCGCAGAGTGTGAGACTGAAGCACAATGTCTGAGCTCCACAAAAAATATTATTTAGTAGTTGGTTCCCTGGTGGTGAAACAGAGTTTATGAGGTTCCTCTTGCATGTCCTTGCTAATGCAAAATATTTTCCACATAGTTTAAGTTCAAATTGATGTGGTGTATCAGCAGCATCAGTATCATTTTCATGTATTTATTCCTACATGTCATTGCATTTGCAGTAAAAGTAATATTGTGAAGCATTATGGTGAGCCTTAGTGCTATTGTTGTGTTGGTACCTGATAGAGCCAGGAAGAGTTTATGATGGTGCAGTCCGTCACATCCATTTTCATACATTTATATATATATATATATATATATATACTGTATGTACAGTAGAAGAAAGTGCACATAACTTTTTTCTGCATTTAAACATGAAATGCCTGTACAAAAATGTAAACAAAGGCAACTAGACAAGGAAAATCCTCACTCACTATGTGGTCAATGTGTTGAGAGCATTTTTTGGAATGGACTGGAATGGATAAACAGTCAGCTTCACAGGTTCCTATTGCTTTGTATATTTTTTCACACCTCATCAGAGTCTCAGTATGTAGCTGCTAATGCGAATGTAAGCCATGGGAAATGCAATGTATCTGTCACCTAGGCTGTGATAACTGAGATCGTTCATCAAAAATGTGTCGTGGGGCTGTAGGGTGGTAACACATCACTCGGCTGTGCTGTAAACAAACGTGCCGGTTGGTTCTCTGTCTTGTGTGCATGTGATTTTTTTCATTTCTCCGAAATGTAACAGAGGCAGCAACAGACAGAAATGTTTCTGGCAGCTGCAGACCATGAAAAGTTCAGCTGTGGCTGATTTTTCTTCTGCTGTCATGCTTCCTGATCACTCATATGTCAGTGTATTCCAGCTACACACACCCCGTGGTTAAAACAGCACATGCTCATTTACAGTTACAGACATTGGTTAAAGTTATTAAGATTAGATAAAGTTATTAAGTTAGATCCTTTAAGTCACAATACTGCGTGTGTTTTTGTCCATGTTGCACACAGAGACAATGGATTGACACACACACATTCACAATTATTTAGCTCACTCACAATCATCCTTCCCAAATACTGTTTGCCCGCAGTCATTAGACTCCCATGAGTTCTTTTGCTTGTACCACCTCAATCCCGTAGATCTCCATTGCCAATAATCATTATAATTGATGTCTCCCTTCTTCGCCTCTAATGATGTTTTTTAAGTATTTATGGTTACAAACAGCCAGGCAAGCCAATTCATAATAGTTTCGCCCTGCCATTTCATTGGCGTGGCGTTTCTCACATTCACATCAGTAAATTAATTTTGACCCCACTGATGCTGTATATCACAGGCAAATACTGCATCTTGTCTCTGCTTGACCAGGTTTTCTTAAGCTGTTGCCATAAAGAATGGTTTATCGATCCTCCCTGCTGACGCTTTAATAAGTGCTTTGCATAACAAGTGTTTTACTGCGGGATAAATCATGTGGACTTGGCAGCAGCTGTCAAACGCAAAGTACACATGGATATGTACACAAAACGGTTGGAGTAGCGCACAGGGGAGTGACCAGATTGTTTCCCCCAAACTGTACACTGTACAGAAATTAATGTAAAGGGAGTGTTAAAAAAAAGGTAGACAAAATGTAAAGCATTAAACATCCAGGCCGAGGAAGAAACCATCACTTTCACTCACTTAGAACTCTAGTTTGTAACTTTTAAAGGCACTGCATATAGTTTGTGACAAGAGTTCAAAGGTATGATGAAACAAATTTCAAAAATTGCTGAGCATTGAAGGACACAGCATACAAATAATGTTACCCTACACAATGACCAAACAGAGGCAGGATAATAATAATAATTTAAACAACAAAAACAATCCCCAAAACATTATGCACTGCAGCTTTAAATAGTGCCCTGCCTGTCGCTATGGCCAGTGCCAACAGATCTGTTTGGAACAGGAGGGATTCAGTCAGGCAGATCCACCAGTCGACACTGGGGACCATGAGTGAGATGGTGGAGAAAGCAGGTCACACAGGGTGCAGTTCCTTCGGAACAGTATTTAATCCCCGTCCTGTTTTGGGAGGACAAACCCTAGGTGGAGGGGAAACTGGGGAGACTGAAAATCAACACTACCTCTTAGTCCCAGAGGCTCAGTCCAGCCCATGCCGACCACAGTAATCATTTTACATCAGAAAGTTTCTCCAACTTGGTGGAGGGCTGATTGATAGCTGGTGTAAATCAGCGCTCAGAGTACAGCATAATGAAATAGTGCATATTTTCATATTTGTCTAACAAAGGGACAAGCTTAAAATGATTTAACACCATCACACACAACCGCCACAAAAAGGCATGTATCATTACAACTTTAGCCATTAGCACCAAGGCTAGTCTACCTTGTGGGCCTTAGAGTCTCTGGGCTCCAGTTGCAATACATTTTCATATTAGCATGAATAATTCTGCAGCACTTTTTTGTTACCTGTTAGATTGAGTTATTTTTGGTGCAGCAACCAAGATACCAAGATGGAAATCTGTAACAAAAGTAATAGAATCTATCAGTTCCATTGTTTGCTAAGATTAGGCTTACTCACAGACCCCTTAACTTTTATTTCATTAAAGGAGAAATATTAATCTGGGCAGGTCTGGAAATTCTGTGGCTTAGAACTTCTCTAAATACATATGGTCATAACACTGAGTCTAGTCATGGCAGGCTATTGATTGTGAATGAGGACATTCTGATTTATTTTTTTTTTTTTTTTAAAAAGGAGGTTTAGGTCATGCAGCATGTTGCATGTTGAATAATATTTCCTCTTAAAATTTACATCTTGTGGCAATGCAGGAGGCTGAAGAACTTATTTTGCCTTCATTTGGAGGCCTGCAGTTATTTTACACTTTTTCATAAGCTGTAACCACAACTTTGTATTGCATTAACCAATCCTCTGCATGCAACATAACACAGTGCTTCAGTTGCTTAATTTAACTTTGCCTTAATAATATTTTATTCAGCATAACCCTACTGACAATATGCATCCATTTGCTTATTTCCATTGGTTTAAAAATCAAGTTACAGTCAGGAGGGATCATTGTTAACACTACAGCTGTAATACTCGTCCACTATCTATACGTACTGTGTTAAATGCAAAGCTATGGAGATTAAATACAAAGGGAATGACAATACAATTGCTGATAATTTTGTTTAATTTCACATATTCCACATTTGCTGGTTCATAAATAAATAAATAAAGCAGCTTTTGAAACTCTTTCATGTGAACTTAATTAAGCAACCACCAGCACTTTGTAGAGACACAAAGCCTTCCCCAGATGTGAACACTATCTAATGAGTGAAGAGAGAAAAGCAATACAAATCGGAGACTGTGATTTGTATGTTGATACAATCATTAGTGAAGCTTCAAGGGCATCCACAAATGTGTCAAGCTCAAAAAGAGGAAAGAAAGCTGATGAGCTGTTTGAAGAAAACTGAAAAGCAAAATAATATCAGAAATGAAGTGGTAAGAAATGCAATAAATGTGACTATGTGGATTTGTGTGTTTTCAAAGAGAGCGTGGAGGCAAAGGCCATGTCAGTCATGTGTTTTCAAATACATAAAGAAAGCAGGAATTGCAGGGGAAAACAATGCCTGATCACTGGTTTAAATGTTGGCAATGTAGTGATCGGATTAGAATGATTTATTGTAAAAGCAGACAGAGAATGAGAGACTAATAATTTGCCTGCAAGGTGTCAGCAGACTGCAATCAACAAACAACACTGTGAAACTACTTTTCCTCAAAATAAATCTTCACAATCATTCTCTCTATTGACTTGTACCAGGGAGAAAGGCATCTCATTCAATTCCCTTCCACACGTTTGAGCTTCCATATTTTGTAAGTAGTGTGTGACATAAAGTGGCATCTTATCACACACCAACTGTTGCTGTTAGAAGAGGAAGAAAAGAGTGTGGTCCTCTCAGTACAACTGTCATGGAACAGTTCATAATTCATTAGTCTGACGTGAGTGGACACTGTGATAGGTGGTTTGCACACAGGTTAAAATTGTATAATATTCTGTGCTTTAGGAGGAAGAGCAATGTTTATGGTTGAAGGCCCGATTCCACCAACACACACTGGTGACACAATAAACCCCCTGATGGCTGTGTGTCAAGGATGTGTGATTAAAAAATGCACTGAATATACAACCGAGGCACTTGTGTGACTGTAAGGTAGTTTTAAGTGCTCTGGGTGTTTGTCAAGATGAGAAAAGCACACAATAAACACAGACTATTCACCAGGACTATTAAAAAAATAAAACATGTCAATATGACAGAATATGATGTTTTTAAGCAAATTGTACTTTGCATTTAAAGGGCAAATTTGCTTTTCTCCCTTTGGGAATTACACTCTACACTTCAAAAAACTGCCCGATCCTAAAAGGACCCGGTGATCTTCTTCACCTTACTGCTACTGTTGCTATAATTAGCTTCCTCATTTGTTGTGCCATGACTCTAACCTCTGTCCTCTCCAGTCTTGTGCAGCCCGGGTCAGGTCTTCTCTTGTCCACTTGATTATTATGCATAATATAAACATACACACTGCTTGTGGTAATAGAATGAAACAATGATTGATTAAAACATGGAGCTGAACCTATACAGATCCTGGATTGGGTCTCAGTGACTATCGCCAGTATACTGTACTGCTGCGTGGCAGACTACTGCACCAGCTGTACTGGTTCCATCTCATAAGTGCTTTCCATCATGACTCTGCTGAACTATTATTGGTTTAATTTCTCATTCGACCATCATGCATTAACACTTGGCTTTTGCATAGTGATAGATTGGTTCTTAAACCGGATCCATTAAGATGTTCTTCTAAAACTTTGATTTGGCTCCAAATGAATCTCTGGCAGCGGGAAAGTGCTGTTGCCCCACTTTGTCAAGTTGTTTTTGTTGTCATAACCCTGTCTGTTAATGCTGTGTATAATGTAAATCCTGATCTCCCCTTGCTGGTCAATACTGTATGTAGCTACATTCTAAGTCTTACATAATTTTTCAATGAGTTACATATGTGTCAGATCCTGAAGTGGCTATTTTTGGGAAACATATGGATTTATACATTATGTAAGAGATGACACAATAGCTGCATGTTCATGGTTGCCAGTTTATAGCACATTTGCTATATTACTATAAAAGTCCAGAGGATGAACTGATTTAAAATGCAGAGAATGATCTGCTTTCATAAAACTGCAGCAGTATAGTGTTACATGGTTGTGATGATGGGAGCTTCTATTCTACCATCTTAATATATATAGGCTATATTAAAAATTGTCATTACAATTCATGTCCGGTTATAATTTTGGCATTACAGTTAATTAAAGCTATCAGATTGTTGCTGTACCTCATCACATACTAACTAATTTATCAAGGGGTATTAAGAAGTAGTTTAAGTCATAGCATGAGGCTGAATTATAGCTAATAGAAGCTCCTACAGCTGGAATATTATGTTGATTGTACCGAATGCTTTACAAAACATGTGAACTTTACTCTGGATAAAGTATTGAGGTCGGAAGATAAAGTCTCACATGGAAAAGCAACAATTTGAGAAAATTTGTCTTAATATTCCTTTGACAGCATCATAAAATCATGCAATTGAAAACTGTGGTTGACAGAATCAAGTACCCAAGATGTTTTAATAGTAATGTACGGACATGGACATGAATACTCTTGTTCCGCAAACCCGGCAGATAACCACAGTCAGTGTCTCTGAAAGTTATCCCTGGTAATATGTTTTAAATATTTATATATATATATATATATATATATATAGTGACATTTTCTTGGAAGGAAACTATATGCAAAGCTGCTCAGAACAGCCAATAGGAACTTAATCTTTCTGAACTACTTTGTGATTGGTTGAAGTTTCCTGGCATGGTTTGGATTTTGACACTGCTAGAATGGAGTAGCTAGAGTAGGTGCAGGAGTCACATTATAGTGAAAGAAAATAATAAAGAAATTATAAATCAATAATGAGAAAAAAAAAATGTGTTGCCTAGCCCATCTTTAAGTGTTGAGGCTCGTACTGGGCAACCTCATGCTGAATAGAGCTGAACAATTAATCAATTTCAAACTGAAATCACATTTTGAAACAAATCAATTACCAAATCCCAAAGGATGCATTCAAATATAAATTTTATTTTTTTTACTCAGGATTTAGATTTAACTGTCAATTTAATTGCAGTGTAGAACATAAAGTAGTCAATATGATGGAAAATTATTTAGTAATGCTTCATCACATTTCATAGTTCCACTGTGAGTATTGAACTGAGGCGTACTTAAAAAAAAATAAATACATGAATAAATAAAAAAAAACCAAACATAGCAACAACAATGTAAATCATTGACTCATTTTGTATTGGTTGATGCAGCCTGTGTTTACTGTTAAAAAAAATACATGCCTTGCATGTATGCTCTGAAATTAAGTGAGGAATTGGACTCTTTCTTGTGACGTTTCATATTTGCACTCCACAGTGGAAGTAGCTGCCTCAGAGTTGGTTTTGGAGAAATAATTGAACTTATTGACCTTTACTGTTAGTTCAATTTTTAAAAAGATACATTATGCTCATGATTTCAGTTTATTATTTAGTCAGTTTTCACTAACAAGTGCAGGAATTCAATGGTTTGTGTTGGAGATAGGTTCTGGTTTTTTTTTTTTCCCACACAAAAGCTTGTTTAAAAAGTACACACAATGATTTGAATGTTGTGCTCTTGCACTGTTTTGTGTGTTTGCATTTTGAGTTTCTTGTTTGCTCCGGTCATCACAGTAAGATGAGGTCAAACACTGCACTATCGTTTAAATATAAAAGATTAAAAAAAAATCCATTCTTGCAATTTTACCAATGTAATGCTTTTTTTCTTCATTACTGCTCAAACACACACATGCAGACACACGCACACGCACACACACCAAGTTTAATCTGTTTTACTGCATCTAGCGATATATGGAAAGCTGACTTTTCCACATCAGGATAAGTGGAGGGAGGAAAGGCATTATCAGCCACAGAGGAAGATAAGAGTTACGTTGTTGGGGGCAAAGATTCCTGTGTAGAAATCCAAAGGTCACCCAAGCTTGACTTCACACCAGCAGACATGGAGACATTGAAGGTCAGAGAGATTGAGGAGGTAATCCATTCACAAGCATGACAACTACACCTTCAGTTTCACTTGGATCCATTTCCTGACTGCTTGTTTTTTGTTTTGTTTTGTTTTGTTTTGTTTTGTTTTGTTTTGTTTTGTTTTGTTTTGTTTTGTTTTGTTTTGTTTTGTTTTGTTTCGATGCAATATTTTATCCTTTAGTCTTGTTGCTAATGTCAGGTTATACATAGGGGTTATTTGCTTCAATGCCCACCAGAAAGGTGATCAAACTGAGAGCAGCAATGACAGTGAGTCACTGTAAACCTGAAGGAGAGCCCTGGACCTTGGTCATATCAAGGGGCATATAAACTCTGGTGGCGCACACCGGATAAGTGGGGCGCTTGGGCATGGCTCACCCGATACAATCATGATGTTAGTCGATAACATCATAAAATATACAATGTGATGCTAAGGTCTGAATTGGATACAAACAATCCAACAAAGACAATCCTGAAGATTCATAAGGTGAGGAATTATTTTAGCTTGCAGCGGAGACACTGGTAAATCAGTAATATTGTTACCAAAGTGAAGCATGCTGCAAAAATCTGAAAAATAACAATCAAATCAGATTTGCGTATGCATCTGTTCATGTACATCCAGTCATCACAACAGAATAGCAATGAGTTCTGTTTTCTCTGCCTCTCTGCAGTGGGTCGTATCCATGTCAAGCCAAAACACTGTAGCAGCAGCTCTAGTAATCCATTTTAAAACATTACAGTAATGTGTAACAACAGATGTTAACTTCAGACTAAAATTAGTTTGAAAAAAAAGTTTGGCTCTTTTATTCAAATATATATGTAGATAATAATATGTAGATAATATTATTTATACATATAATGGGTGTTGTGACAGGAAATTATCATTTGATGTTTGTGTAAAGCTATGTAAATTACAGTCTCCACTCCAAATAAAAGGAGGATATTAGACGTATAGTATGTATACTGTATATAGTCTAGATGTCATGCCTGAATACACTCTAAACTGCAAACAGTTCTTTACCTACTGAGGTTTCATTATTTATTAAATTTCACAAAGACAACTTTAATATTACCAGGGATGTAGATTTAACTGTGTCAACAGATTTTGATCAGCAACATCGAGGCCGCAGGTCATTTTTGGGCACATCATTTCTTTTTTTAGTTTGTTTGTTTAGTTTGTTTCTGCAGCATAGGTCATTCCAAAACAATTAATGGGTTCAATGGGTAGTAAAGATGGACCATGACATTTACTACCAGTCAAATGTAGTGTAATATATAGGCAACACATTTAAGTAGCTTGCATGGCATAAGAAAGTTAGTTGTAAGTAGCCTGTGTTGCAGGTATAGAGGCTACCCTGCTACTGAATTGATGAAGCTACAGTTTAAAATGTATTCATAAGGACTCTGTTACCAAAAACGAAGTCCAATTGGTAATTTACTGACAAATACATCTTATCAAAACTTGTTGGTTTGTAATCAGACATTGTGCACTCAACAGATAGAGCAAATACAAAACCCAACAAATTGCATTTGCCTCTGGTTTCAACCGAACAGAAACCAACTGCAGGTACAATCAAACCTGTAAGTGCTTCTTCAGTCAAGTGTGCCACATTCTCTTGTCATTAGTTCTCAGCCATTACCTATAACATCACACCTAGCTTGAAGATAGTGTGGAACCATTAAGGAAGAAAAGTTCTCCACAGGCTTAAACCCCTCTCTGATTTTTTCAGTCAGTGTCCCTGTGACCGTGCCTCGTGGCAGCTGAGCCTAATCTGACAGGATGCTAATAGATCATCTAATTAACTTAATGTCCACCCATTAGGAGTGGTTAACCTTCGACACGTCACACTGACAGCAATAATAGGAGAAGCAGAAATGCTCATGGACTATGAACTCTGTTTAATTATATAGTATTTGCATGTTTGGCAAGGTTTGTCATGAATTGGAGCAGTCATATCTGACCTAAAGCTGCAGTGTGTAATTTTTATTCTTAAAGTTAGCCTTACTTGAACATAGTTTCTGTCATCTGAAAACAGGCTGTGTCTGCCAATACTATCAGACCAAATGGCACACTGTGATGAAGTCAGCCATATGAATTTGTCAACCCTTAAAATGTTTGTTTGGCGGGCCCAGTGTTGTTTTTTTGCCATTAAATGTTCATTGGGGTCATCACTTCTCACGTACTACAGCTTTAAATCTTCAAGCACACAGATGTACTGTTATATCTCTGGGTTCAGTCCTTAACACTTGAGTGGCCACTGTGACGATGGCACAGGCCACCTCACTGTTGCCGGTCCACCACTTTTTTTGAACGCCGGTTCTTTCTCCTGCATCACATATACACACAGTCCACAAACATATGTGTGTGTGTGTGTCCCCACCACTGATCCATTATGACGTCTCATTCCACCTTATTCCCTCTGACCCGTGCTTCTTTCTAATTGAGGCGACAGCGTTTACAATTATGGTGAGAATCATCCTGGGCTGATGTGAGGATGGATTAAAGGGATTAAAGAGTTAATCTGTTGACCCTCTGGCCCAGTGTAGTATGAGGCTGGGAAGGCAATTTGAAGCAGCGAGAGTAAGAGATAGGGGAGCCTTAATGAGCGAGCCGATGAAAGCTTCTGACTAAAGAGAGGTTTGCTCAAGAGGCATGCCGCTGTGGGATTACTTTCTCTAACGCTCCCCTACATAATCTCAATTTACCCCTCACATCTGCCCCGATGGCCACACACTCACGCCTTCTTCAAGGAAACACTGTACAGAAATGCTTATTAGGTTATGCGAAATAATGCGATACATATTGTGTTCACTAAACGCACTTGACTATTTTCCAACAGATCAACTTACAATTCCCTGTTGTCTTAACTAATTCTGAATGTTGTCTAAGCAGTCAACATTCATTAGTCAAGATTTGAAGAAAAAAATTATAGTAATGAAAGGGTTGAGGGTGCTAATGGTGAAGTTGGCATTCCCACCTTTTCAAAAAAAAAAAAAAAAAAAAGAATTGTACTATTTAATTAATCAACAAAATGAACATATTAATTGTTTGTTGATTGATTTATATGTGAGGCAAGTGATATGTCAAAAAGATGCAATTAACTACAGATAGATAAAGAAGAAGATACATATAGATTGTATTTAAAAAAATAATCATCAACCTGGCTTAAAATTAACTATGTTAAACTTATTTGGAAGAATGATTGGAAGATTGCTCCCATGGATTTGCAAATGCAATCTGCTGCCTCATAAAACAGTGACAGACAGAGTATATACAGTATATGAGGAACAGAGGCCAAATTGTTATTGATTAATCTTTCAGTTTTAATGCTCGCTTGAGTCATGGAGGCTAAGTGTATAAAGAATGAATATTTTTCTGGGGCTGACAGAAATGGTTCAGAATCATTACAGACAACATGGAAACTTTTGCAGAAAACAGTCATTTTACCACTTTGGTGGTGGATTTAAGCAAACTTTTTTTCTTTTCTACCTGGCAGCTGAGCCAATTGTTATCACAACAGTGACAATGTTACTGTTATTACTATTAAAAGGGTGAACAGGTGCCTCTACACTTATCCAGCATGTTTGGCACCCAGTGAATGTAAGTGGAATAATTGCTCGCAGTATATTGGTGTTTTTACCTTCAGTAACTGCCGTGGAAGACACCAAATTTCTCTGTGTGCATTTTGGTGTTGAGCAGGCATGTATATTGGGCTGTATAGTGGATTTACAGTAGGTAATCAATTAAAGATTTAGTTAAATTATTTCAGTTAATGCACAATTATTATAAACTTGTTTAAAATGTGCGTTCTCCATGCTCTTGGACTTTTTTTTCCACCACACAATTTAAATCAAATAAACTGCACTCTTGCGCTATGTACATATTCACTGCATTGTAAGATATATAGTATATTGATATTGTATTTATATTATTGTACATTCTGTATTTCATGTCCGATTATTTTCTTTTCTATTTTATATTTTAATAGCTTATTAGGTGCTTGATACTGTAGCACAAACACTTGGATTCAATAAAGTTTGCCTCCATAGGGGCTTTTCCATTATACAATTCTAGTTCTAGTAGTACTTGGTTGCTTTTCCATTAAGGATAGTACTTGTTACCTGGTGCTTTTTCTGTCAACAGACTGCTGGCCAATAACTGGTCAGAGTGTCGTTAGTCATGAGCATGACATCTGACACAAGAATCAAACCCTCCATTTTTTTTAATTTTTTTTGTAAACCTGCAAGAGCGTTAAAGCAAGCATACATGGCTGCTGTGCGCAAAAACACACCATGATCACATCCATAGACCAAGCAGCAAATACACCTTTGCCTCGATGTCCTCCATTGTTTGTGTGTTTGTATCGTACTGAATAAAAAGTTATCACAGCAACTGTGCTATGACGACCCCACTCACACTGAGGAGGTACTATAAAGGACTTAAAGGACTATAAAGGCCTGATATCCAAACTGAATAGAGTCTAGTCCAGCCAAGTAGTACTGCACCATCATATTTTTACATTAACCCACAATTAACACAATTAACATGGGTGGCTTGTCAATGGGGGGGCGCTAGGGTGCCACCCCATCAACAATACAGCCAAAGAAGGCAACTTGAATAATTCAAAATAATTATGAAATTGAAATTGATTACTCAAACAGAGTAGGTGTATCTGGATGTGCACAGTGTTGGTGGTATTAAGCTAACGGTTGTCGGTTTAAATATATAAGTTTCATGGGCACAAACAGTAGTTATACGAGGCCCACTTAACACCTGGCATTAAAATGCATTTTCATTTTCTGATCACAATGAGATAGCGCCTGACCACTCGTAAGTACAGGTGTAAATACACCCAAGGACAGATTGTTATCGAATCTGCTTAACCACTTCAGGAGGTGGTGAGTGTAAATGTGAGCTGTGCTCAGAGCCACAAAGTCCAGTACCTCCCCTCATATACAGTAGTTGTTTTGGCTGGAGCGGAAACACATCAGACAAAATTACTTATGGATATAGTCAGAGTAAAATCTGCATTGCCACATAAAAGGGAAAAAATAAATAATTTTAATACAGAGGGTGATTGCAGTCATGTTCCTATGGGTTTCCTTAGATAAAAATGCTGAGCAATGGCCACCGTCAGAACAAAAAAGGGGGAATACCCCTGTTTCAAACTGCTAATAGAACATTTTATTAACAAAGGGACTGTATTTCAGAATGATAAGGATCCACCACGAGTCAACTCTTTTGATCATCTGACACTGAGCAGGATGAAGTTTTATCTTTTGTGCTGCAAGTGAAAATTACTTTTCACCGTTCAACCTGACAGGTTTCACCCAGCAGAAACCATTTTAATTTAACAGCTGTGATACAGTTGTTGATCTGTGGCACTTCAAATCAATGAGCTGAGATTAAACATGATGTCAAATGGACGTTTGATGGGTTTAAGTGTTGCTTTACACTTAAGCTGCAAATCATCTTGCTGTCATACAGTACTGCCTCATGATGCAGTTATGACAGGATTTTCTTCAGAATGAAACTTCCATCCTTACAAAGGACCCACATGCAAATCCAGACTCTTTTGTTGCTCAGTTAATGTTTCAGTTCAGGTTCCTTAAAACAGCATGCTGAGGTTGACAGTTGGAGTGTGTGCTGTAAAGGCGATGACCATCTGGAAGTTATTTCAGGCTGACAGCCATTTAATTTATCAAAGTCTACATCACGTTGGTCCATTTAGTGTGAACACACGACTGTGAGTATGTGTAATTTTTCTGAATCAACATTGTTTCAGTGGCTCTGCTCTGTGTCGGTTGCCCAAAAATGTTCTCGCACCACATTAATCATAATAATCTTATGTTTGTTGTGTGGAGTGTGAAGTATGTTATTTGTTAGAAGAATTGCTGAGGCAAGCATTTTTTTTCCTTTTTTTTATAGTTCTTTTTTTATAACACCTCAATTTCTTGAAATGCATTATGTTTGTTTGTTCATTACAAAAAACAAACAAACAAAAAAAATATATATATCTTTAATGCAATACCATTTTCCACAGTGCAAAATGTTATCATGGTGTTGCTGATATTTTGATAAACATTCATCCACTCGCTTCTGGAGAAATATGTAACAATATACCTTTTTTCTTTACATCAACTGACCTGAGAGATGAAGAGTTTTTGGAGCATCCATGAGTCCTTTGCACTAGGGAATCCTCTAATACTCTTTGTGAATGTGAATCCTCTACTCTTTCCAGTCTTGGGGAAATCAATTAGCTGTTCTATTAAGTCGCTTGTACATGTTCATGTTCCTTCAGTGGCAACATCCCATTCCAGTACTGCAAAGCAACCAAAATAATTAGAGTAATAGTCGGACAAAATAATGCAAACAACTATTCTAAATGTATATTTTCCTCCCCACAGTTAATTTGTGTTTGTTTTACTTTGAATAAAATGCAGCTCTCTGTGTTATGGAGGTGTTATTGTAGATCAGACTTTAAAGCTTTCACCCATAATTTTTGGCTGCTCTATTATGTGATTATGCATGCAGAATCCATCACTTTTTGGACAGGGAAATGTGTTCACGTACTTATGCCTTACATTGACTTCAACAATGACTTATCTATGCATGCAACTCCAGTATGGATACCACTCTACAATACAGCCATTTAAGTTGGTCGCCATGGTAGCAGGGTTTCCTGAGCCAAAAGTGGCGATGATGGAGCGATCACCGAATGACTTCTGACTTCAAGACAGGCCACCAAGTTCTCCCACTTAGTGCAAAACACTGTATTTTTTTCCACCAGCACAAAGGTAGCTGTATTATGCAACACTTTGGAACAGTGAAGTGATGGATCCAAACCGGTGACACATCTGCTGTGAAATGGACTGCCTGGAGCTTGACAGATGTTGCTCTATTATTATACTATATGTTAAAGTAAGTGGAAAATGTACCCAGTTTAAAGCACTGTAATGATGCAAATTACAAGTTTTCTGATATGTTTAGACTTACAACTGAAAGTGTGACAAGTGGACCTGCTGTGTGTCAACAGGCTGACATTTTCACTGGGCCATTGCTGTGATAGAGTGCATGTTGCAATGTTCATGAGTGGCACATGAAATCAGTGTTTTCCTCTCCCCACTGTCTGATGTCTGTATTATTAAGTTTTACCTTTTTCACTTCACTGCCATGACCCTTTTTGCTTCTTATTTCACACTACGGTTGAGGTGTTTTTTTCTTTCTTTTTTTTTTTTTTTTTGCTATACAAAGAAATTTTACACCTTTACCACCCTTAAAGAGCTCTTACAAATGGAAAAATTCAATTTATCACAAAATTCTTCTTCAGTTATCAGAAAAAAACAAATGAATAAAAATAAATAAAAAAGAATAGAGTACATAATAGCAATGAGTATGAGTATGGTCTTTATAAATGCATGTCAAATCGTTTGGCACCGATAATGTTTAAGATAAGACAAGACAGACTTTGTTGATCTCACATCGAGGCAATTGTCTTGTCACAGTAGCAAAACTAGAATGATGGACAACACACAATAGTACAGGTGCAAAAGGACAAAGGACTTTACAAAGCGCTGTTTTACAATATGTAATAAGTATGTGTGCATGTAGGTCTTTTCCATAGGGAATAGACTATTCTCGGGGTTGCATAATGCAACACATTGTTTCGGTGTTGCTGGTGTTTCAGATTTCCAGTTTTTTTAAGTAAGCTTTGTTTCTGTCTTTGCATTATATTAATTTCTCTATCGCCTTGTTTCTTTTTTGCTGCATTGCTTGCAAGCAGCCTGAAATATTATTGATATACTGTACATTTAGTGGGCTAACATCAGCATTGACACAAGTTTCTGTGGTTTTAGACATGGCCAGAATGGCATATTTCTAGTAAACTTGAAGCAACTCGAGATCATTTAGAGAAAGATTTGCCAGTATGGATATCCTAGTTATTTTTCCCAATTAGCTTCATTGGATATGAGTGGCATTTGGGCAGATTATTGATACTTGGTGCTGAGGAAGGGCTTGCTGGTGCTTCAGCTCCCCCTAGAGGCACATGAGCACCCCCACAGCACCCCTATAATTTTTTTTTTCTGTCTTAATCAGATTTTTACATAATCTTTTTGGGTTTGTTTTTGTATGAAAATGACCAATCGTATTATCACTAATCTGAATGTACTGATTTTTTTTTAATTTTATTAAAAAGTTGTTCACATAATCCGATGAATCTGAATGCCAATGTTTATTGTCGCACAAGCGACTCCTGAGAGGCTTAAATTTAGCCTACAAAATGGCGCGATTTCTAATATCGAATAAGCGCATTCGTATGTGTTGACTACAACAACCGTCGCATCACTCTTCTGTGAAACATCAATTGGTAAGTGACTGTTGTTTTTTTCCCATGGTGATGGGCTTTGTATTAATTGTGTTTTTATGTGATGAAATGGTGTCAGTTACCATGAGTTGACCATGGTAGTTTGATTGTGGCATTTGTCTCAAATGGCAGTGATGCTTATAACCGATAAGTTGATCCGTGTTGGGGACAGCACATGTGGACTTTCTGAGGGATGTTTGTGCTCTGTTTATGATGTAGAAATCCCTTATCTCTATATCTGTGTATGTGTGTATATGGCTTTTATATTGAGTGATTAGTAAGATAGAAATTACAGGTCTGTGACAATTGAACAATAATATAAAACTTATAAAACTCCCCCCCGGTCAGTAATGAAGGACCCCCTAATCACCACAATTAAAGCTCTCTGGCGCTGCCCCTGTGTAAATGGAGGATGCTAAGCCTTGTGCAAAGGTGAGCCAAAAATGGCTACAGTCATAAGGCTGCATTCATGCCATGTGAGTACCAGGTGTCATAAAAAGACCTGATGTAGAACCTCTACTTTCACTTGTTCTGAAGTATAACTCATTTTCTGTCCTTATGGTTACACCTTTCAATCATTCAGAACCCACAAGGATAACAGACCCATTGTCAGAATTGAATTAGTAATTACATAGGTAATTGCACAAATTAGAGATTAAATAATTACTATCCACATTCACTTAAAGTGGATGAAAATTTGCAGCATTGTCTGGGTCGGGATGAAAAAAAAGCCTCTACTCCTGCCAGGCCTCACTAGCAAATGATTGTTGCTCTCCATTTTCACACCATCTCGGTTTCCACTTTGACACAAATTGCTCCGTAACAAAATCCTGAGAGTCAACAACTCAACTCTAGATGGCTGTTAGGCAGGTTTGGGCTTTTCCTTATCTGGCCACAGTTACCTTCATTGCATCAGCCTGTCAGGCAACTAGGGGGAATTACAGCAATGGAGCCCTTTTGACACTTGTCCGTTAGGAGCACAGCAATATGGGTCGAGTCACACACCAGAAATTGAGTTATTGTTGTCCTGAAATGAAATCCGTCGAGGGCAGTGTGGACTGAAATCAATCCAACAATTAAATGTGGTGTTAACATTTGACATCAGTGACAGATTTTGGGAAACTCTGCTATATTTTGCATTACTTAAGCTGGGCAAATCCCAGTTGGGATAATCATAGATTTCTATATGCAGATTTTTTTTTTGTTTTTCATGGGCTTAACAGATTAACACTGCTCCCAACAAAAATGTTTGACAGTCTGAAGTTTACTATGCCTTCTGAGTGAGCGGTGATAATCAAGTGTTGCTATAACCAAAACTATTTCCTGAGAAATGCTTCATCCAGATGAGTCGCACTACAACAAAGCAAGCAGTCTACTTCCAGTTTTTACTTACATGCCCACAATAGACATGCTTATTAATATGGATGTACTACAGTCACTTTACTTGGGGACTGAAGCCAATGTGAAACTACCCAAAACCCTCATTCCATTAAATGACCATAAGGGGGCAACTCTGCTGGTTGAAAAATGTAAGTCTATTAGATACTGACCCTACTTCCCACTTGATTTAGAGTCTGTAAACAGTTAATGTCCGACTCATTGGTTTAAGTCACAGTGCATTGACATTTAGATTTCTTGGGGAAAATTTGTGTGAGTATGTATGTATGATTAGCTGTTAGCTGTTATAGGCAGAGAATGAAACTTAGTTCATATTTGCTTATTATTATAATCACATTTGAACTTGACAGTTTGGTTTTGAATACCCAATACACTGTAGATAAGCATACTTTATTCAAGTTCCAGGCATTAATTCTACACTATAAAAAAAACTGAAAATATGAGAGGAAATACAAAATATACATGCAAACATAATAATAATAAAAAATTATACAAATAATGGAAGTCCATTGTGTGATCAGGGTATTATGGTGGCCTTCGCATTCACAACTCTCTCCTCTCTTCCACTCCTTCTGCCATTTACTCCTTCTTTATTGTTGGTATATGGGTTTAATGTATGTATGGTAAGCATCAGCCTTGATGCAAAAAGGATGTTGGCATAAGATGGCTGCCTTCACAAACCAAGAGCCTTGCATAGTCATTAGTACAAAAGGCTTATTTTATGGAAACAAAAAACACTTATAGTTTTAAAGTAATTATAAACTTGTGAGTATTATATTCACTTTCTGCCAGGACACCTTCCTAAATGTTATACTGACGGTCTAGTGTGTGACTGTTAGTGACCTTCAATGGTGAGACAGCAGATTTAAACCACCAGAGCACTTAATCCCAAGCATGTCAGGAAACAGAGTCCTTTGCACACCTAGAAGGATGTTGTTCTTTGTGTGTGCAGTGATCTTCCTCTTCAATGTTGTCTGTTTGGTATGGTGACCCTGAAGTGCAAATCACCACCACAAATAGGAAAACACAACATCATTAACTGAAAACACAATGGCATTAACTTAGAAAAACAACAACAAAAGCAGAAAACAAATTGACAAAAGCAGAAAACAAAACAAAATGTACTCAAAATGGAAAATGTAGGTACGCGCTGTCAACAAAGAATATCGCTTGGGCACACTGTCTTTTAACCGGAAATAGAAGCTGCTCCACACTCAGCTCTATAAAGCCATGTTAAAGGTTGTCTTCAGAATGTGCATACTCATTAGGATGTTGTGAAAGGTTGACAGCATATCAAGTATCACTTCATAAGTGTGCCCTATATCAAAATAATCCTTGATAATTGCCAAAGTTGAATCACTAGTACTGGTCAAGTTGATGTTGACACTGCAGTTTGCGTCCTAGAAACCAGCGCTTTACTTCCGGTTAGAAGATGGACACCAGCGACAACAGCAAGTTCCTCCTTGACAGCATGACACCTTTTCGGTTTTGAGTTAATTCAATGTTTTTCTGATTTTGTGTTTGTTTTCTGCTCTTGTCATTTTGTTTTCTGTCTTTATGTTTGTTCTCTGCCTTTGTGTTTTATGCTTTTGTGTTTGGTCACAAAAACTTTAATTTCAAAGCAAATCAAAACTTATGCAAACATACTTATGCTAGTACATGCAATTTCTGCCAATAAACCCTCCTGAGTGTTACACACTGGACCTATGAAGAAAATATAAACATGCTCCAACAGCTGAACATCGTGCAGATTCATGTAACATATAAACCTGTTTGGATTGGTTTGTTTTTTGTTTGTCTTCTAGCGGTGAGGATGGAGAGAAGTGATGCTGAGAGGGGGGAGAGGTAGTAAGCTCAGCGCAGAGAAGCCACTGTGAACGAGCAGCGAGCGGGGGCGCGCGTAAAGGAAGGGAGGGAAGGAAGAAGCCGAGGCAGAGAGAGCAGTCGCCAGCGGATCCCGAGACGGCGGATGAACGGAGTCGAGCTAGTGTGTAGTCCTCGTCCTTTTCCACAGCAGCAACTGACAGCAGTGTCCGGCAGACCGGAGCAGCGTGCCCGACAATGATGCTCAAACTCGTCCATCTCCTCGGGGTGCTCGTCTGCGGTGGTCAAGGTAAGGATGCGTGCGCGAGTTTTCCAAAGCCGCTGCGCTTGGTGACTTTTGTGGACAAGTTGAGCGTTTTCAGTTTTTTTTGTTGTTGTTTTTTGCCATCACGGTCTGCAGCAGGGGGAGAGAGAGAGCAGAGGGAGAGAGTGAGGTAGAGTCAAAGTGGGAGTGAGAGAGAGGGCTGGATTGTTTAACAGGACGTTGTTTGGTAATTGAAGCACGTCCTGCGGGGACCACAATGCTTTCTTGTACTAAAAAGAGGGGATTATGGTGAGATCCGTTCTCTTAGTGTGGGTGAGCTACTGAGAGCTCTGAGATCTGGAAATTAGGTATTACCTCCATCACTTTTTATGATGATTTTTTTATCTTTTGTCTTTGGGAACAGCCTTTACAATGCTGCATTATTTCGACATACGTATAGTTTTCGCTAACATCATCATACAGTGGTGGCAAAATAAATTGACATTGTGCCCCAACTTAGGCAGAGACACGATCTTGATCATGTCTGCTTATTCCTCCACCTGTCTTGTTTGCAGCCACTCTGCAGCCTCACTGTGTGGAGAGAAAAAAAATTCTCAGATTGGAGATTGCACAGTGACGCGTCTTCTACGAGGGCGTGCATACATGCCGATACCGGCTGGTTTCGCAAAGTTTGGAAACATAGAGCTACATCCTTGACACTTTGCTGTTAATCAGGTATTTTCACGTGCGCGGCGCAACTGATTCGGAGGCGCGGTGATTTTGTGCGCGTACCGTGTGTGTTTTGGGACGGCGGCGAGGATATAACACATATTAGTGACCACTGCTTCCAAAAACACTGAATGTATTTTACAGTCTTCTCTAATGTGTGTGCGCGCGCGCGTCGCATTGAGCCGTGCGTAAAATGTCCAACTCTTTAGATTTCCTGCTCCAAGGAATGCTCACAGACTGTTGCTACTTTTTTTTTTTAATCGCAGTACAAATTTAATTGCATTTCACTGAGGCGTCTTTATTTCAAATGGGAACAAATGCCTGCAACATATACATGACTTAATTTACACCCAGTGAAGGGCGCATAATAATAATAACAATAATAATAATAATAATAATAAACATTAGTGGCATGATCTTTTCAAAAACTAATCTCAAGTCTAAAACCAGATGGAGAGAGTCATAGGGTGGATTTTTTTTTTCCTTCTTGCAGTGTTGATTCATTGGGTTCCAGGCGCACAACGGCAGGTGGGGGTAGAGCGCTGCTCAGTGCTACCCAGAGTTTTGCAATGCAGCCTCTCTCACACTGGTCGTTAAAACCGTGTTGCATCTCATTCACTCACACTACTGTGAAGTCCTTCACTCTAGTGGGTCTCCAGGGGTGGTGAGCTCCTTAAGGGGCTTTCAAAGGCTACCATATGGCCAGAAATGGAGAGGCTTTAGATCCGTTTGACTGTACGTCTGCATGTGTTGCACATGACCTCAGATTGAGAAGGTGGAAAAATGGCTAGAAGTTTTAATGACAGCTCAATGTGTCAATACTAATGTGTTGTTATAATGCTTGTAAGAAGGATGATGAGGGAAAGGTGAGAATACACCGTACATCAGTATTTGACTTGTCATAATGAGATATTTAGTGACAGAGATGCATCATATGGGATAAATTGGTGTCATACAGACCTGACCGAGGGAGTTTGTGTGTATACGGCAGCAGCACATGGGCTGACAAGGGCAACAAGTGTTTATCCTATCAAAATGTTGAGCAGTTTCTGAGCAGTAATTCACCTTGGAAAGAAAGGGATGTACTCTATGCTACTGTTCATATTGGCCTAAACTGGAATAGTCGTTCCTCTTTATTGCAGGAATATTACATCATTCAACCAACTAATTTCCATTCTTCTCAGGTTTTCATGATTGCAAGGTCCAAACAAAGTGACCCAGGAGATAATGCAAAGAAAGTGCTGTACTTCCAGGATGAAGGCTTTCCTCCTCATGCTTGAAGAAGACATTTATTGTCAGTGGGGTTTTTTTCTTATAATGGTGTGGTTCTGAGGCAGAAACAGTAGATTTTCTTTCACTGCTTCATGACAACAGCTTGTATTTATTTATTTTTTTCCTGACATGAGTCAGCGAGGTGCCTTTGCCTCCCAACACAGTAACGCAGATATCCTCTGTTGTACCCCCTCTGGCTCCTGAAGGAAAACATTTGCTTTTGAAGTCCCAGCTCACCGTCTACCCTGCACTTGAGTATGCATCCTTGAAGGTTTATGTATTTGGCTTTTACCGATGCCTGGTACAATGAATTATATGCTTGCTTGGGTTCACCCGGGACTACACCGATGTGATGTTAAGTGGCGTAATTAAGATTTCTGTATCTCTTGGGGGGAAATGTCAGTGGCTCAGAGTTTAAAAGATTTATGCCCCTGTGCTTAAGTGTCTCTCATTGCACCCTGAGCTAGGCTTAAGCATGTGTTTGAGGTTTGCTTACATCCTGTAGCTCTGGTTTCTGTGCACGCTCAAATGTGTAAGCATAAATAGAGACACAGACACACACTCACCCACAAATGTACAAGGCTCTCAGCCTCAAAATATTTAAGGAATCATCAGTTAAATATTTATGAGGGTTGTGCACTTTTTCTCTTTTTTTAAAAAAAAAAAATCAGTCCACTAGTCTCAGGTTTTTGTTAAAGTTTTCCCCCTACATTTACCAGTCATTACTGTAACAATGCTACACACAATTCTTAAGAGCATGAAACACCAATCACAAACTCCTATTAAAGACACGCCTAAGCTGTTCACAAAAGAAATGGCCTGTGCCTGAGTCCTGCAAGGTGAAATTGATTGCATTATTTGATTAATAGACTTGGACAGAGCGCACACTTATGGAAAGCCAGTGTATATATGAAAATGGAATCGCCCCCTCGAGGCAGCAGCATATGAGAAATCAATTTAAGGAACGACTAGAGTCAGCAGGCCTGTGAATTGTACAAAGGGCATTCTCGGTGTTATGAATATGCTATTTATTTGCCTGCAAGTTTTTGATTTCTCAAATGTGCCCCTTAGCACTCAAGCCGCAGCGTTCCAGTCATATTGCACTGGATTTGTGCATATGTAAGGTAGAGTAAGAAGAGTTGCGTTTCCTAAACACCTGGATATGTGAGAAAAGTGCTGGCAAACATCTGTGCTGCAGGGCTTGTTGTTAGCAAGTGAAGCATGAAACGACAGAAATAAGACCACAAGGATACGGGTTGTTTTGAGATATGACATTGCCAATATTGCCAAACTCCCACCTGCATATGTTTCAGACTATTTTTGAATCTGAAGACTGTGGAGCTATTCAGTTATTAAAGACTGTGCAACAAAGTTGTTATGAGGATGCCTGGTTTCAACAGTTATACTTATTAAATTCAACAACTTTATCTTCTACCCATAACCATGGATGGATTACTGAACAAGCACCAGTCAAAGTCATAGTTGATGAGGTGTCATGCCATCAGTCAAAATCACTGTTAAAATTTTTTGTTAAATGAAACACAAATGATCAGAAACTGCATTTTAAATCAACCGAGAGACACAAAATAAATGAAGCATGGCACAAAATGGCAACGCAGAAACCCAAAACAACAACAAAAACAGACGCATGAAGACAACTTAAACCACAAAAATAGAAAAAAACAAATGAACAAAATAAAGAGACACAAAATGACGACAAAGAAACACAAAAGATACACAGTGACTAATTTTTACTGTATGTCTCTATATCCTTCCATGCTGTTCCATCATTTAGAAGCTTAGATCAGGCTTACTTGAAAGTAATATACTGCCTTGCTGAAGGCAGTCATGAGCTCACAGCTCAGCTAAATCTATTAGTATCAGGGGTAAGTTTTTTGTTCTTCAAAAAATCAAATTTTAACTAATATTATGTGATGTGCTACATTCAAATATTCCGTGCCTGGTTTGTATTATTTGTAATTACATTCAATGTTGAGCCGTCTTTACATCTGGCATTAGAATGCATTTTCTGTGATCAGCTACCGATCGGTAGTGCTTCACACATGCATTTACACCTGATATTAACATGCTTCACTGGTGTCCACATCATCGGTCATCCCTCCATTAAATCACCTCCCCCTCTTCTTCTGAATAGATTCCCAGCAGCCGAGTACAGTGTCATGTTCTGTGCGCTGCCATATTACCAACAAAATTGAAGTTGTGCTATTGTATGGGCTTTTCTGCTTTTTGAAAACTGACAGAAACAGAGGAGCCTGTACAGTTTTGTGTTGCTTTCACTCTGGCAGTGCTCGGAGCCACCAACATATTTCCAGCAGATCGGAGAAATATCCATCCTCGGGTGTATTTACGCCTGTGCTTACAAATGGTCATGCACTATCCGATTGCAATCCAAGCACAGAAAACACATTTTAATGCCAGGTGCACAGGGGGCTGAAGTCACGAAAGGCTGATCACTGGTTCCAGTGCCTGTCTGTGATGCCTCCTCTGCCACTTCACTCAGTTGGTGCTAACAGTTAAGCTAACCATCAGGTGAGCAGATTAGTTCCATTATGTTCTCATCTGTGGTGAAGAATGTGAAATACTTATTACCATTATTACTTTAGATGCTCTTGGTGTTTGGTGTTGTGATTGTTTGCTGGGTAGATTGTTTGCTAGCATCCCCCATTTTCACATCAAAACTTTAGATTCTGAGAGCAACATAACATTACTGTCTAGTTTTTGTAATGGATTCAAAGTGGATCTAAGGTAAAGCAGTGCACTGCACCACCGCACCCTGTGGTGGATCATGTTGTATGTATAAGCTGTATATTTTGAACTCAAACATGTTTCAGACCCCAACTTTGAAAATATGTTACATTTTTAGAATAAAAGTGACAGCCCTAAATGATATGCATCCAATTTTTTTTTAATTAAATTCAAGTAATACAGACAAAAGCAGTTCTGAGAGGTAAGATAACCTCAAGTAGGAGAACATCGCGCATATTTTTAAAAACCTTATATGTAATGCATGGAGCAGAAACAGCTGTTTGTTCAATGATGCTCTCTGCCAACTCAGGTCTGTTTTCACTCAAATTGCCCATTATTATCATGGAAGTGACTAATGTTCTCCTTGGGGAGTCTAGCCCAAGCAGAAGCCAAGAAAATGTAGATATACTAAGCAGCGTGGGATCTCTTGTAGGATGAGTTTGGCATCACTCATTATAGTCTATCCTCTGGATCACACAAAGGGATAAACTGGGAATGACGGAATGAGCAAAGAGAAGATTGATACAGAGGGAGAAAGAGAGGGTGAGATAATTAAAAAAAAAAATCATTCACTTCAAGTGAATGTGATTGCATCTCGTTAAATTGCGTTGCCAGAGACTGAATCAAATTCTGTAGTGTTGCACTGTCCCCAAAATTAATACAATGTAATTGAATCCTGTCGAGATGGAATCAAATTAGGCCAGAGTGACGTGATTGGAGGAGGCAGATGCTGCATTTTGCCATGTGCTGCTGCAGGCTTTTTCTACTGTTTTAGGAGTGTTTGGTGCTAGCCGAGACAGAGACTGTTTGGCTCCTGCTTTTGTGTGTCCTGCCAGTCTAAATGCCAGTCTAACAAGGCTAATAGGCAGAGCCAGGATGTCTGGATGACAACAGAATCTGCGGGCACACTAGCTGACTGACAGATGGATTGGGGTGGGGGTGGGGTGCATGGCCTTCCTCTCTCTCCCATGCTGCTCAGTTTAGTTTTGTTGCTCAAACATTCACATACATTCTTCACAGCCTGCACCTCCAAAGCTCATCCTCTCCCAGGACGCGGCACTGCCGGCCTGGAGCTTACTGCTAGGATTGGGCACTGACAGGCACGATTAAAAGAAGAACAGAGGAACTGAAGAAATGGCAGAGGAGCTTCAACCACCACTCTGCATTTTTTTGAGTGACCTACTTAGATCTTATTAATAACAACGGCAAAGCCTTGGGGCTCACTTCAGATAGAGTTCATGTACATTTTACATGAAATATAAATTGCAGAAGACGTTTTATTTGACATAACAAATGCATAAAAAATGAAATTGTTGCAGCTGCAGCACTTTATAATTTTAGCGTGTGATACAACCATATAATCAGGTATTTAAAATGTACTTATTTTTAAAATGGAAGTTAAAACTAACAACATTAATGGGATTTGCAAAAGCTGTATTTTTTATCTATTTTGAGTAGAAACCATTTACAACTATCATTTACTCACTGTATCTCCTTTGTTTACTTATCAAAATACAATATTGTCAGGCTTAGGAAAAAGCTATTTTTGTTCTTGTGTTAGTGAAGCAAACTCTTCACAGTCATGTTTTGAATGAATTTCAATAGATATGTCACATGCAGATGTGCACATTATGACATTTTTCTAAATTTTTCACAGCCAGTGTATGGGATATACAATTTATACAAATATACAAAAGTATGACACACATCAACAACACCTCTTCCCTGGGTGCTTTTGGAACATAGACTAGCTCAGCCATTAATAACAATACACTTAATGTATTTACAAAGTCTAGTACTAATACCAGTATATTCTATGTTGTAGAGTAAAAAAACGTCTGCAGAAACGTGTGTGTTGTCCTAACAAAAAGTACAAGGTTGTTTAGACTTTTTTAAAAACTTATTTTTAATGTGTTTTCAATGGGAAAGCAATAAACCAATACTCAGGTGAAGTGTTGGACGTATACCAAGACAGTGACAAATTAAATTTTTTGCTAGTAAGGCACTGAGATTGACACAGACGGATGACAGGAGGGTTGGCTGGATGACAGATTAATGGACAGCTGAATGTGCCGAATGGTGAGACACACATAGAAGTACAGTCAAGAGGAGCCATCAGTTGAAAATGTTTTTCAGCTTATTCCCCAGGGATGTTTGCTGTATGTCAGTGGAGTCCACAGAGGCTGCTGAATGTCTCCATACTTCATCGGTGAGCCTATTTTAGATTGGGATCAATGGTAATAGTAGCAGTGCTAGTTATACCAGCAATTATAAGGGCAATGGACTTTTGGAGACCCCTGTCTACAGGATGACATAAAAACATTAAAGGTATAAATCTGTGTGTGTGAATAAAAGATGAAAAAAAGTGTTTTATTTATTTATTTATTTATTGAAGGGAAAGCCTCTGGATTCTCAGACTTGGTAGGGTTTAACAATGGACATTGTTATTTAGAAATGAGTCACACAAAAGTTTCAAGGTGACAGAGAGAAGGTGAATGTACACTGTACATAATTTTAAAAGCTCTGATTTTGAAAAAATGGTCATTTTATTTGTGGTACCAAAGTGTAGCTTTTGCGATGCCACTAGTATGAAATAAAACACTCACTCACTCATTTTCTACCACTTTATCCTCTGAAATATAATAGATATACTTAAACACAAGGTATTGGTTTAAAAAAAAAAAAACAAAAAAAAAAAACAACTTATGGTCAGTGTCATTTGAAGATATCAAAACAATCCTCAGCATCAGATTAAAATTTGCCCCGTTGTCATGGAAATGTTCATGTTCAGAGTTTCCTTTTAGTTGAGCACTTCAAGGACTCTTGCCTTCACTGGCTTAAGGATCAAGAGTGAAAGAAGAGCTGACAAAGCAGCATTACAAGGTCCATTTAGCAGCTGTACTTGAGCTTTCAATCATATCACAAGCACGTACCTTCTGCACACTGAAAAATAGAATTTTAAATATTACAATCATATTTTTTTGTGTCAGTTCAACCACGGCTTGTCTACATAGCAATTTTGGACTTTTGTTGCAAGGTACTGAGAATTATCTTATCCACACTTTTATTTTCCTTTAATAGTAAACTTCAAGGAGGTGACTTGAAATTAGATAGTGGAGACAATAGTCTGACCCCTTGCAAGATGGGTCAATTGTTAGTATACACTAAGTATATTATGCCCCCAAGCCTCCATGACAAACTTAAATATTAGGTAATAGTATTACAGCAATAGTATTACAGTTTTTCTGAATTTTGTTTTAGCTGGCATCAACTACCTCTCTTTATTCTGCTGACCTTGCAAGTCTTGAATTTTCCTTTGGGCATCCCAGTATTAAATGATCCTCTCGTTTATTGTATCGTGTTGTGTCCATCACATTTGTCCATCCCTCCATGCAGACGGTGGTCCCTTAGCTTGTCGTTCTTGCTGGTTAATTAAGCCAAATTATGATTGATGGACTCTCAAGTGAATAGTGTGTGGTCCCATTGCTGACCCGCCTATGGAGATCAGTCTAGCTGCCAATCACACCTCACAGTGCTTTTGTAAACAGTGGCTGGGAAAGGTGTGTGAAATGATTAAGCCATAATCAGGTTCGACCCCTCTCTCACTGGCACGTCCCACCGTTGAAATGATTTCAGGTTGTCCAGTGTCCTTGTGGAATTGGTTCTGCTTGGAAGTGATGCACACACCATCTTGAAAAGGGATCAATCCTCTCATATTTCTTGCCTGGTGGCCAGTATCCTTATTTATGGGAGGCAGTGCTTGATGAGGAATAGATGAGAGAGAGAGTGAGCGATAGATGAGAGAGAAAGAGGAGCGAGAGGAGGAGGAGGGACACTTGAGATATAGTTGCAGTGCAGCAGAATGGTTCGCAGTGAGGCCAAACAGTCTCTGCTCTCTTGATTGCCTCTCTATGCCAGACAATCTTCAAAGGGAATCTCCTAATGCCATGTGGGCCAGCTTATTTTTGTTTCTGTCTCTTGTCATTTCAACCCCCCCCCCCCCCCTCCCCCCCGCCCCCCAATTTATTCTTCTTTTCATGTGCTTGCTCTGTTTCTTGGTACACCCACACTAGTGTCTGTGGGGGAAAGATATCCTGTTCTGCCCTATGTGGGAAGCTTTTCAAGCAGCACCCACCCTAATGTTATTTGCTGTGGAAGCTGGTGATTGTTTTTCTGCTGCTCAATATAGTTATTAACAGATATAGATTTAATGTCACATGACTCTCTTCTGTGCCAAGCATAGCGTTTTCACAGTTGTTCTGTCTAGCATGTTATTGTGTCTCAAAGTCATAATTATCATCTTCTAAGCACTCACAAGGCATACCAAGCAAACTGTAGGCGTTTGTTTAATTACTTTGTATATCCGCACAACTTCACATCACTCCTAGCGGGCCTACTCCCAATGTGCTCTGGGATTGCTGTCTTCCCGCCCACTATCTGAAGAGTTCCCAAGGACGTGTGCCTCCATGGGAATATACAAAGCACTTCTCAGTAATTAGAGAACCTGTATTTTCTTTACTTAGATTAACTGGTGTGTTTATTTTTTGGCTGACATTCTGGCTCTCCTGGTAAAACAAGTCTCCGTATGTGTCGGTCTTTTTGTCTTTAAAATCAGCAGATCCCAAATGAGGCACTCAGATCTGGATATTTTTGGAAAGACTTAACTGCACTTTTTACTAAAGCTCATATTTTTTTCCTGGTTTTCATTACTGTTTGCTCAGGAAGGGGATATTTTTTTTTTTACCTTTTTCCTCCATTATATGAAGGAGTTTGTCAAGTGAGCTAACTGTTGTTTATCTCAAATTGGGCCACATTAATTTGGAAAAACGCATTGAAGACTGATGTTGGAGGAAGCAAATCAAGAGGGTTGGTGGGAAGAGTGCCAGTGTTAGCCATCCTTTTCATGTGAATTATATCCTTCAGGGCCTGAGTCTTCAGAGAGCCTTGTGATCTTGCACATGGCTCTGTAGCCAGCAGGTTCTTGATGGAAAGTACAGTTGGGCCAAGACATGTGAATGTTAACATTTTTTTTCAGTATATTGATCTTATTTTTGTGTCACTCTAATGTACAATTAAGAAGATTCAGTATGTTTCCCACCAACTCACAGCTGTCGCTTCTCCTATTTATTTATTTATTTATTTCAGCTTAATATTCATTTTGTTGTTGTAGAACTTAGTAAAAATATTCTGATAAATTTTTTCACAGAAGTTGTTGGAGCAGAGGGTATTCTATCAAGCTAATTGGTTGTTGCTCCAAGAACCAAGTTTACTTTTATTTCACGCAGCTCTTCATCCTTCCTGTGATGTTTAGGGCAACCAAAGAAATGATAAATCGCCTTGGTACTTGAGGTGAAAGCTACAGCCACATACATGGAGAAACATAGCAATGCAGCCAAAAAGCAACAAGTCTCCTTGCTGAAAGTAGTGAAAGCTGAATGCAATACTGACTGTGGCAGCTCTCTCCCCACGGAGACAGCCTAAGCCACAAATTAATAGAGTGCTCTCGCATGATCGGGGAGTTTCATTTGGAACCATCACACTACATAGAGCTCCACAGAAATGAGGAGTTCAATGAGGTCCCTATCTGCTCCGCCTTGAGTCTCCGAATGACCTGTATGATTATATCACTTCGCCTTATGCTGTCCACCTTCTTTTGACCTAATTTATCCTGCTACTGAAACTTATTGTCTGTTTGTTATGGATTCTGTTCTGCTTTTCTTTTGCAAGTACAAATACTTACAAGAGCTGCACAGTAAGGTTAAAAAAAAATCTATTATTTTGACAGACACTACGACTGTGGTGTGATTCATTACTACTACAATTGATTATCGTTTCAATTTAACAGTTATTTTCTTGAGAAAAGTAAAGCCAGAAACGTTTGACATTTTTTATAGCCTGTCAAAAGACAAAACATATTTTCTCATCTGAATAGCAGTGTTTTTGACAGTTGAATTCCTACAGCATCATAATGATGTTTTTCCACCCATTTTGTAATTATCAGATAAGTGTCTCTTGCATATTGCAATTCACAATTTTTATTATTTTCATGGCCCTAATTTTTACTACCATTACTACCATTATTATGAAGTACTTCAAAGTGCTAATGCAACACGAGCGTTGTTATGCAATATTTTTTGTGTTTAAAAATGTGTTTTTTAGAGTAGAAAATAGTCCAGATTGAAATGAAAATGGCGAAAAATGAAACAAAGCGTTATATAAAGTATAAAGTTCAAGGGCATGCTTGTACATTTTTCAGTCAGCAACTTTTTTTTCTCTTCCTCTCAGAAACCCACAAACACTCATTTGATAATTGCATAAAATTCCTGGTGACAAACATGAAAGAATGGTTTGCCCCTGAGCCGTTTTACTCTTATCATTATTGCTGCGATGCCCAAGATTCGACACAGCACAGCTTGCTGTCTCACAACAGAGCGCTTCAGAGCAAGGATTAACACAATGACTAATCACTCAACCCAGTGGACATAAAAACATACAGTAATAATTCATTTTGACAGTCTACTCAACCTACTACAATACAGGGCATATAATATTGGTTTGTGGTTTAAGGTATACCAAAGAGAATAACCCACACACCGCTCATCCTTCTCTCTGTTAAACACTTTACGGACTAGTGTATTTATTTATTTATTTGTATTATTGTTTATATTGGGGCAGCCCATGGTCAACTGGAAAGCGAACAAGGTACCCAATCCTCATTGCTCATTGTTAGTTGGACTAACTAACTGTTAGTTAGTTAGTCCAACTGTTAGTTAGTTAGTTAGTTAGTTAGTTAGTTAGTTAGTTAGTTAGTTAGTTAGTTAGTTAGTTAGTTAGTTAAGAAGGTAATCCGGTGTAAAAATCTGCCCTCGTGTGCGGATAAAAGGAAAAAAAAAAAATTATTATTATTATTACTTTTTCCATATATTTTCTGTGATAAACAAGAATCTGATATAGAGACAGAGGAAGTATCAAAATGAAAAATAAAATTTTTTAAAGAAACATTTTTTTTTTAAAAAAATTGTCTGCCCTGCAACTAAGCTCCCAGATACAGGACGTACCACATTTTTGTCCAAAGCACTGGTCCCTTGACTACTCCCCTTTATGTGTGGCCCTCGTTTTAGCATGGTGTTTACATTTGCTTTAATAACCTTGAAAAAAGACAGCGCAAGACCAAGTTGTCTCAGTCATGTTGAGTCTACTACATCTTCAAAACAAAAATAGTTTTTCATGTGATGTGGTGGCATTCTCTGTGTTTGCGAAGAGTCGTCAGTGTTCACTATGATGGAGTGTGTGGAGCTCAGCGTGACGCACAGCCCAGGCTTGGGCGGATGCTGTGTCACTCCAAGGTTGTTTAATGGAAGTCTTTTGCCTGTTACAGATTTGGGCAACATGATTTGGAGTCTCCAGAGCCAGAGCGCTGCATCTTGGTGACAAGATGCAAGTCTGTGTGTGTGTTTGTGTGGGGTGGGTACGAGCTGATCTGAAGATCATGGGTCATCCAGCTGTGAAGTCTGACACTGTGTAAGTAAATCAAATATGAGTCTTGCAGGGAGCTGCTAAAGTGGAAAATGAGTTCTAAGAAGGATAGATTGCAGCTGTGTGTGTGTGTGCGTGTATGTGTGCATATGCATGCATGCATACATACATGCGTGTGTGTTTGTTGGTGCCTGTATTTATTTCAGGATTCTGCTTACTCTTTAATTTTTCCATTTTTGGTTTTGCCTCTTTCTAACTCAAGGCTGTTCGAGTTGAGTGAAGATGCAGTGCCTGTATTTGCCTGCATCAGCAAAACAATATGCAAAACAACATAGACACAGGGATGCAGGCATGCCTAACACACGCATACACAAATGCACACACACACACATTTCCTGAAATCCCTGCATCCCAGGTTTAAACCTTGACATAACTGCAAAATTTTAAATATCATGGTAACGCATCAATGCTGTGAAAATAATAAAAAAAAAAAATAAAAAAATAATAATAATAATAAAAAGGTGTGTATCCCCGGGAAAGTTCAGATATTATTCTTTCTAAAACCAATCGGAGTTGTGTTACTTATGCTAAACGTATAACTTTCTAAGTTGATGATTGGGGAAATCACTAATAATTTACTGCTAAGCTTACCACTAGCACTAAGCTAACTGCTCGCGTGTCCACGCATGTGTTTGGTAGCGGCTAATTCCGCTGAACTAGCCATCATCCTGTTACTCTGGTGAAGCAGTGGTAGTGTTTTAAGGTGCATTGCACTCAGTTCTGTTGACCTAAAGATTATTTTGTAAATGAGTATTCTCTGTTTTAATTGTTATGACTCAGATTGAGTTAAATTATTTCATTTAGTTGTTGCAATATGTTGAATGGGTCATTTTCACCTAAAGAGTTGGGTGAATCCAACATGAAATGGAGGATTTCATGTTGGATTCTTTGCACTAATTTACCGTGTGTGATGCATCTCAATTCATTTCTCGTTGATTGTAATATTCTATATCTTGAGCAACTGGTTATATGTGAGAAGACATTTGAATGATGGGAACAAGTTAAAGAGATAAACAGGAAGAATGTATTAACTTATGCATTCTGCACTGTGTGCATAGATTGGTTTTTTGATCAGGATTCTATCAGTCGGGATCTGAATGCCCTTGGATTCATTGGCGAGCCAACACATTGAAGAATTGTGCACTGACTGGAATCACGGTATGGCCAGCCGTGGGATCCATCCCCATAGAATCTCAGGACCATCATCTCAACCCTCATACAGGACACACATAAGATTGACACTTTAAACCTACCTGAGTAATAAACATTGTACATACATACATGCACACACAAGGGACATTCACCTTCTCCCCTTAAAGGAAAAGTGCACTTTAAAGAAACAAATTTTATTCCACAAAAGGGGCATAGAGAGAGAGACATAAAGAAGCATAGACAGGCAGGGGTTGTAAATTTCTGTTTATAATTTTGTTCAATACATCTTAAGTTCAAATGCTGATTGTGTGGTCTCTTTTTCCTCTGCTGACATTCATTCCCCAAGGCTCAGTCATCATGTCTAGAATCTCCTGATACTAGCCCAGAGTAAATTCATATCTAGCCCAATCTGTTCAGCTAGTTGGGAGTTCCTGAATCAGAATCAGGACCTACCAACTAGCTGGTGATTGGAGTTCAATCAGGGTGTCTTGGAAGGGTTTCCTCCTCCAGTAAGTGACATTGAGAGTCTATCAACAGCACAGAGGGAAGGAGATGCTCTCCTTCTGCTTATTGCACGTCAACATGTTCAGCCATTTTCCTTGCTACAATAAGCTGCAAAGCTCCTGCAGTTTATGGAGAAAAGAGTGAGGAATAGATTAAAAAAAAGATTCAAATGGACAGTGCAGCATTTATTTCTTGGCTCTATGTGGAATGAGAATTTGTTTTCCAAACCAAAAATCTAACTAAGATTACATTATTTCACACTTTTTTCATACTGTTTTGCTAAGTGATCCTGTATGTAGCAGTATGTGCTGGGTGTGGGTTTGTGCGAGCCATGATGTGGTGCAAATGTTCACACAACAGCTTGACATCTGAGTGGCAGAAATCAGCCGTTTCTGCCTCTGCAGGAGCTGAAAGTCACATTAAATTTCACCCTCTCTTTGTTTTTGACATACCATTTCACCCACCGCAGTTTGTTGAAGAAACACTCTGCAAGCTATGCTATAGAACTCTCAGCACCTCATGCGCCAATCAAA
Source organism: Brachirus orientalis (assembly GCA_016785285.1). Classification (NCBI taxonomy): domain Eukaryota; kingdom Metazoa; phylum Chordata; class Actinopteri; order Pleuronectiformes; family Soleidae; genus Brachirus; species Brachirus orientalis. Next base: position 5,700,271 of record JAFBJR010000129.1, read on the forward strand.
CTCCACTCAGCTCATGAAAGTGAATTTTTCTGTGATATGACTGCAGTGGGCGAGAGGAACCAATTGATGCATGCAGAAACCTGAAAAGTGATTCATGCACTTTGATCTGTGAAGTTGACTGCAGTACTATTTCTGTTTTGTTTTTGTTTTTTATAACATTATCTTTATTGGAGAGTCATACACCTGCTGGTTCAACAGTTACAACAGTACAACAGTGAACATCTACTGTACAAATACAGTAGATGTTCACAAAAAGCACCTGATCAGACTTCTCCTTCAGGTCAAAAATTAATTTTATTACATTAAAAAAAACAAAAATGGAAAGTTATAATACATGCATACTTAGTATAAATTACACATTTTAATTAAAAGAAAGAAAAGTAAAACTCAGAAAAACAACAATTATTAGTAAGCCTGACAGATGTACATGTAATAGATTGAAACCATACTCACTTAAAGACCAAAATGATGATGTGTTTGGGCAATAGATAATGACCAATGGCTATTTTAGACGCACCAATCTTGCCCCTTCGCTTATACATTATCTTTTGATTTGTTATGCACCAAGCAAGTTCATTAATCCATCCATAAGATGGTGGCATGTCTTTTCATTTATCAACTCTTACAAGACCCAATCTACTGAATTTTACTGAGATTATTTTCTTTATTGTAGAAGTGGTAAATGGTTTGTACCTAAAGGGCACTTTTCTAGTCTGACCACTCAAAACTGCTTTACACTACAGTTTTTGCCATTCATCCATTCACACAGTGTATTTACTGTATGTAGAAGTGCATTTTTCTATCACTCAGTGTGGAGCAATGTGGGGTTAAGTGTCTTGCCCAAGGACACATCGACATGTAAACTAGAGAACTGGGACCTCAAACCCACAACCTTCTTGTGGAAAGATAACTTGCTCTACCACTGAGCTACTGTCACCCATAATAGTTCATGCTTACGTTACTGGTATTAAGGGCAGTAATTAGTAACTGGTATGATTTCAGGAGAAAGGCCAAATAGAGTAAAAGCCTAAATGTTCTCAGTTCTGCCCAAGGTGTAAAACTAGGAAAGGAACTCGTGCTACAGGACTGTGTCTGCTTTGTGCCTTAATCAAAACTCATTTTCATGTTTAAAACTTGTGAGAGTCATGTGAAATGCTCTTGCATCATTGTGGAACACACACGCACAGAGAATGGCTATTGTCTGCTGTCTGTGCTCAGTGATGCTGTCACTGCTAATCTGACGAGGTTGTTACACCATGAGCTGCCAGAAGAGATGGCGAACGCTTTATAGAAGCAACAGTGAGGGCCAGTATGAGATCTGTGTTATTAGAGGTGATGATGCTTAGTGTGATGACCTTATTAATATTTTCAGCCAGGATCTGAGTGTGGCTGTTTAAACGCCGGTACTGTGGCAGATGTAGATGTCTGAAGCTGCTGGAGTTTGTATTATAATTGTGATTTTTAAACATGAATAGTAACTTGCACTTATGGACAAAGCATTTTTTTTTTGTTTACTGAGTCATCGGAATCAGTGCATTTAAAATAATTGTTCAGTATTTCCTGCATGAGTGGAGCACAGGCTCCATCTGACACATCAGTCACTGAACTGAGATTTTTGTCTTTTTAGCTGATCTCCAGTTTGGCATTGTTCTTGGATTTGCTGAGGCTGATTCTGCCAGTTTAAGCCACTGAATATCATATCACTAATTCATTCACAGTACATTGAGTGACTTAATCTTTTTTTTGAACTTGTACAGGTCTAGCACTACCCGGTTCTACTTGGTTTGATATCAGGCACATTGTTTTCCATGTCTATAGTACCTTCTCAATGTGGGCAGGGTTGTCAGGGACCAGGCAATGGAAAAGCAAAAACAAAAGAAAAAAGCTGTGCCGAGCCATGCTAGTGTAAAAAGCACCATTAATGCCAGTATACATATCGTTCCCTCACAGTGAGAGGACCTAAGAGGTCTCTGCCTGCAGTTTTTGTTTGCTTCGCCATAAAGTGGAAACAAAATGAAATGAAGGGTGGCAATAATTCAATCTTGCATTGAAGAATCACTGAAATGTTTGCCTTTTTTATGTATTAGTCATGTTATGCATTTTTTTTTTACATTATGTGTTGACTTATGTCTTAGTTTCACATAGTGACTGACAGACTCGTTTGCAGTGAACGAATCACTTTTGTTCACTGCAGTGTCGGCTGCTCGCCGTCTCTCCTTCGCTTGCTCTTAGGGTGGACACACAGGAATCCACTGATTCAGTGAGTAACTCATGCAGGGAATGACTCACGTTCGTCCCGCCCACTGGCCGCTGCCTTCCTCGAGTCGCAAGAGAACTCAACTCAGCTGAACTGTGAGATGAGCGAATCGTTTCAGTAACTGATTCAGTTCAGTTCGTTCACCTAAACATTTAGTTTGAAAGAACAAATCTTTCATGAATGACACAACACTAACAACTTGATTCTTCTTTTGCTTTAATTAGTCAACTCTCTTTTATTTCTGTGACATGATTCTGTGACGTTTCTAATACATTCAGTGCTAACATTTAGGAAACTGACATTCTGTTCTGCATGAATCAATTTGCACGGCACTGCTTCCAGCTGTCAGTCAGAGGCAAAAGCATAAAGTTGATGGTTGGAATGTGCATCAAAGAGCCCATGTGCCCTCATAAAATGTCAGTGTCTGCATGCAGTGCATTTGCAGTTTTATTTTAGTTTCCATTCACAAATGCATAAAAGCTATATGTGAGCCTTTCACACAAGGCTACAAATATAATTTGGAGGAAATTTAAAAGTAATTTAATTTTATTTTATTATTATTTTTTTTTACAGTGCATGTATTTAGCATGCACTGTACATTTACTTCTGTATAGAGCTGCAGCTATCGATTATTGAAGTAATCGAGTAACTTATCGATTAATCAAGTTATTGGATCAAAAACTGGGACACTCTGCATTCTGTACAGTTTAGTTTGTAGTGGTCCCATACTTTTGTCAATTCTTATGTTGTGTATCTTCCCCTTGCTCCTCGGTGCCTTGATCACTGTCAGCCATTCTTCCATGCTTCAGATATATTAGCAGCATAAGCTAACTTCATCTTAAATGATCATCAGGGCTCTCAAGTTTGCAACTTTGCGTGGAGTGAGATGCGGAGGTGTTGATGAGAGGGGTGGGGGGTTAAGTTAGTGTCTAAAGATAATATGTTAATCTAAGAACAATTTCCACTAAACCAAATAAATTACTTTATTTTTGCCTTTTGGAACAAAAAAGAAAAAAAAAAATTCCAAGAGACAGGGCCCCAAAATGGCCCCTTAATCAGCATTGGCAATTGCCTGTCCAGAATTAAAGAATAGTTTTCTGCTTCTTTCCTGATGACATAAACAGTAAAACAAAAACAGGCCAGCACTGAGTTCATACTCGCTACCCTTCAAAATTACACTTTAATAAGCGGCTATTATAATAAATTAAGTGACATAATTGAAGTGATTACCTGACCGTGGTCTTTCAGTTCTATCTCGTCTGAAACCTGTGCACGCATTCACAGCGCTCATGCACTTTCATGGGGATTCGTGGAATGAGGGCTTGCAGATGAAACCTGTTTTCAGACTTTACCCTGCAACAAGAAATACTATTTTCTGATTGGCAAGACAACTGTATGAATGGACTAAGCAGAGCAATCTGCCTTCGCATCATCTATTCATAGATTACTAATTTATATGTGGTGAGTTATCACTTAACAGAGTGAGAAATGTGATGTGTGGTGTGTGACTGCGCAAACTTATTGATATGCATGTGTCTCAAGCTGAATGCATGGACAATCATCCTGGTGGAACATCGGCGTAAGTGAGCGCATTGTGTAACTGAAATACAGAACACTGCCCGGATGCGAGCAATTAGATTACTCGACACAGATAATTTGCCTCGAGTAATTTTAGTAATCAAATTACTCACATTATTCGAGGAATCGTTTCAGCCTTATTTCTAAATGCTAAAACCTTTAAAGTCTAGGAATTGGATAAACTTAAACTGAATGATAATTGTCACCAGTAGTTAATGGGCTAATTTATTGATCCATTAAGAAATCAGTGATGCTACGAGTCACTACAGCAGTCTCAGACATGATCTCAGTATGGTGTCTCCCATCCTGTAGCACTAAATCACTATGGCCACACACCACATTTATTCAATGTATCCTCTGAATTCTTGTCATCCACAAGTTGGGATTGTTTCTGTGCTCCGTCATGTCATGATGGTGTAAACAACAGATGTGGAAGGGAGGTGGTGAGATTTTCCGCTTGCCTCTGAAATCACACTGCAGCTGCTGTGTCACCTCAACATTGGTTCATTCCATCGGTGAAATTCCTTGTGGATGTCATTATTACCCTCTTTGCATCTTTATTGCCTCATCACACAAATTAAAAAGAAAATAAACAGTGCGTTCTCTTTACACGCATGGAAAATATATAAAAATCTATGACTGTACTTGAACATTATATGAACACATAAACAATCTAATTTACGTGCGGCTTTACGAGACAATGAGCCTGTGTGTGTGTCCTTCAGACTCTGGTTGTACAGTATGTGGCTGATGGCTCAATTTGATACTATGTGAGTGTGAGTACACGTGCACAGACCCATGTGAACAAGTGATTTATGGGCTGTTTTTAATCAGGCAGTAGAAAATGTTATTAGACAGCCTCCTTGTGTGCCCTCTGCCTGCAAATGAGCCAGCCCCCACTGCACCGTGGGATAGCCTACTGTAATTAGTTCTGGGAACTCACCTGTTACTGAGTGAAACTGAGGAAGGGGAAGAGGGAGAGAAGGGCATGAGGAGAGGAATGAAGTGAAAGGATAACAAGGAGGCAGATAAACAAGCGGCGAGGAGAGGGAAGCTTGGGGGAGAGGGAGAAGGTGATGGAGGTAGAGGGTGGGGGTCACACTTATGAGGAAAAAAAAGAAAATGAAACTGACTTCAACTTCCATATCTCCTGGTTCTGTCCTCAAACAAGCTACCTGCATGGCCTCTCCAGGATATACATACAGTACAGATATTGGATGGTATGGGTAAAGAGGACTGTGTGAAAATTCACTCCCAGGTGGAAAGACTCAGGGATCCATTACCACATCAAGAGAACCTCCTTTGCTTTCTTCTACTTATATGTTATTGCCATATGTAACAGCAGCCTTCTGTTGATTTTCTGTGCATTTTCAGACTAATTGTCCACCTCTAAAAATACTTACTCCGTAATAATCCAAAGTAGCTAAAATCCCCTGAAAATCTGCAAAATGGGAAGTCAGTTCCTTCACATCCCACATTGTAAAAGTCTGTAAATACTGAATTATTCAATTCAGTCTATATATTTAATGATGGGAAAAAGACAGGCAATTTCAGATTTCGATGAACAATGCCACAGTTTTAGAGCCAGAGTAGACCATTTATAAGAAATTGACTTAGAATTCCACCAATAAAGAAATGCCTATAATGTAGCATGGAATCAGAAGTTAGCCACCTGGGGGAGACGCCACCACAGAAAAAGAACTCTAAAAGAGTTTAGCAACTCTTTCACATAATTTATCATGTCAATAAAAATTTTCTTTTGAGGATCATTAGTATACCTTCCTCTTCAATGGAATACTGCGTCAGTTTTGTAGATTATTTTCCTATTGAAATGAAAATAGATGACACATATGAGTGGACACTGTGTGACTGACAGCTGGTATTATGCAATAATTGTTTTTCTACTGACTGAGCAGGATAGAATAAGGATTATGTTGGCAAAACATTTTTGAAGCACAACTGTCAGACATCAATAGAAAAAGACATAAAGGTTGCTTTGCAAATCATACATTGGTTATTATAAAAAAAAGTTCCAAAACAAAAGTCAAACTTGATCAAATTTGCCAGCCTGACAAAGTCAACATGTGTCCTGTCTGCTCCCTGGCTCATCAGTCAGTGTAGCTGCAGGCCACAAGACTCTCCAGTGACTACAGTGCAGTCACTGGAGAGTGACCTGTCAGTCTAGCCACACACAGACACAGATATGGAAAAAGAAATTGTCAGCACACTTATAAACAATTTTAAATGTGCAAATATGCACACATAGACGCAGTGCCCATTCACATGCTGTACTTCTCCACTGCTCCTGACAGGCCAGTAAAAACATTATGAAATATTCAGCACATCTCACTGTGGTTTGAGTCTACCTGTCTCAGCTTTTTTCTAGTTCCTTTGTGTGTTTGTTTGTATGAGCAATGAGGAGATGTGTGTTGGCATCAGACTTTTTTCCTCCTCATAGATATACTCAGAGTAAATGTGTGTATGTTGTCCGTGTATGCAGAGATTGTGCCTGTTTTGTACATGTTTGCAGTATCTCTCAATTCTTGCTGTCATGGCTGTGTGTAATTGGTAACAAGCCAGCCGAAACTTTTGTGTGCATGTTGCCTTGTGCTTACATCGACCATGCTGCTCATCTTAACATCGCAAAAGTTGGAGCCAGACTTGCAGCTTTGCTATTTTGAGCCCTCGAGCTTGAACAAGCACATTTTTTCTTTCCTTTAATTCCAAAAGGAAGGTATAGGTGCCACTAGGGCTGGGCAATATGGCCTATAACTATTATTGCGATATTTTTATGATATATCACAATACACAATATAAATCTTAATATTAAATAAACATTTGCTTGCAAAATGGGAAAATCACAGTCAAAGTAAATAAAGCAAGCTATTTATTTTTAAACAGACAGCTCAACCCATACACTCTTAAAAAAGGAAAATAAATAATTATATGGTAGACTTTGTTAATGTGCAGTAGCTTTCAATACCATAATCAAACAAACAGAGCTTATAAACAGAGCAAATAAATGAAAATTAAAGTGCACATTTTTCTGCTTGATTGTGTTTTAACCGGTCATTTTCAAAACAGTAAGAAACAAAAATTAGTACAGTGGTAGAAGTCCAGGCTGTGTCTGTGAAAAACCTCTCTGAACTACCCCATCCATTATGCAAAGGCCTTTAGAATGTTGCGTGATTTCACGTCAGTGCCTCCAAAAGTCTCCAATAACACCAGAAAAGTCACTATATTTGCCGGTAGTCGCTTTTTTGAAAAAGAGCCGCTAGAGGGTCTGAATACTCGCCAAAGAGATGTGAGACTCGAAAGAGATGTGAGACTCGAAAGAGAACCATGCATGCAGATGGCTTAATAATTTTGTTTATGTGACAGTCTGTACTCAATGTTTGCAATATTAACAAATAATATATCGCAGGTGGCCCATGCTGCGATGTACTGAGTATATTCGATATTGCCCACCCCTAGGTGCCACTGCTCCTTTAATGACCTGATTGAACACATCAGACTGTAATTGGTGCGTGGTCCAACAGAGGGCACTGTGATCACAGCTTGCCTTCACATCTACACGACAGTAATATTATGTTGTTTTGCTGTGACAAACAAACAAACCTGCAGACTCGCCTCTTAGCGGTGCTGTTAGCTCCACCTGAGTGACGTGGTGGAGAAGCCATCACAGGTGGGCAGAGCAATTTCGATTAATAGTTAAAACCTATGTAAAAACATAAGCACACTGGATCTGAGTAGGCCACTGGTGTCCTACAGGGCTCTGTTCTTGGACTCTTTGGATTCCTGTGCCCTGTCATCCCTCTTGACTCCACTGACCCCAGCTGCATCAAGGACTTCTTTTTTAGTTTCAGTCACATTTGTAGCTGTCGTCTTTTGCACAGTATTATCCTGATGATATCTGATTGATGATTTGCAGATTGTGTTCCTCCCACTTGACTCAGAGTTAGGTGGCTGCCACTGGGGACTGTGTGCGTTGCATTCACAGACCATATTTCCACTGAACCACCTGGAAGCAGTGGCACTTCACCACTCAACACTGACGTTTAGGTTTGTAAATTGAAAATGGATACTTGTTAAAAGACTGAGACAATAATCCCTAACAGAGTAGCAAAATTTATTTTTTTTGCATAACTCAGATGTAATGTACTGTTAGCATCATTATTAACAAGAACACAACAAACCACCAAATATTATTCAGATAACACACAAGAAAGAAAGGAGATAAAGTAAAGGAAAACAGGCCAGCTTATTAAGACAACCCTTTGTTTAAAGCTAAAATGTGCTAGAACCTTTACCACAGTGAAACAACATTCCACACACAATAAAAACAATTAAAAAATGATTAGCATTCTTGCATTATAAAAATACATATTTTTCAATGGTAGTTTATAAAATTGCATCTGCAGGTTACCACATCTCCTACTTAACTGAGGCTCATATCAGTGACTCATTTCAAAGTGCAAGTTAGTAAGTGCAACATAGAGTACAGCAGATAAGAACAATACCACTGCCATGGCTGGGTGGTAAATATATATAGTATAAAAATGTGTAATGCTCCCTAATTAAAATGGCATAACTTCTTGGATTTGTGATTCAGGTCATAGTTTTACAGGAACAGGAAACAGTTTCATGGCCAAAATCAGCAACTCTGAAGCCTCCAGTTCCTTCTATTGCAGGAAAATAAATAAATTAGAATCAGAAATCTTTATTGCCACTGTATGAGCATATACAGTGGAATTAAAGACAGTCAATTTAGGTGTTCATAAAAACTCTCTGAGTCTGGTAGTGCATGGTTTTAAGTCTGTTAGTGTGTGACTTACATCTACTGCATTTACCCTACATCCAAAGTCAGAAAGTTATATATGCAATTTCAATGTAACACTACCTGTTTTTTCTCTCCTCAGGCTTTTTGTGCATTATCCCATTATTTCCACAGCATTCCACGGTTGAACAGAAATGATTGGCATAACTTGAAACCAATGGAGGGTGAAGAGATTTCACAGTCTGTCGAAAAGAAGAACACTGACATGAATCTGTCTTTTTTCAAACCATGCATGTTAGCAGCTTAATTAAATAAAAGAGCCATGAGCTAATTAGACACATGTCAGTTTGGAAAGCCAGCTTTGGAAAATGCTGCACCTCTATAAAAACTCACATGGTAAAATGCAAACATTAGGATGAGCTGATCTGATACTGCTCAAAATCAGTGGATAGGCAACAGCATTTCAGCTGAGTCATGTTGTGGGCTGTTTGTTTCTTCTTATGAGGGAAGAATATTTGTTACACAGTTGGAGAATTATGTCTTTGAAACAGATTAAAAGGTCTAAAATGACTGTATTGGACTGGTATTGTTAATGGTAGCTATTCGAGCTTGTGGTATCAGTATCAGACACAAAAAAGTGCTATCGTGCCATCCCTAGCAAATATACTTTTAGTTGATGCCATCTTTGTGTTTTTGAAAGGATCCATGGGAGATGATTGACAGAGCAAGTACTGAGTATACCCATGAGGTACAAAATAAATAAATAAATAACCTCTTTGGCAGCCTCTCAACTCCTGCTGTGCTTTGAAAGCCTATTCCCATTCACCAAGACATGTCATTCAGTGAAGGGCTGAGGGGGAAAAACTGTAAGATACACTTTTGCACATTTACTCAGCATCAAATAAATAAAGTTCTGTAACCATTTTGGTTGACCAGTCTGTATTTTCTCTCGGCGAAAATGTGCAACAGGTAAGATGCTTTATAAAGATCTATTTTAGCTTAAGTGGTGGTTATTATTCTTTATTGCCTCTGAGAGAAACTTGAAAGACACATTTTTCTGGGGGACAGTGCCAAAGCACTCAAAAAGGAGTGGAAAAATGGCTTTTTAAAAAATAAATAAAACTGCAATCTGAATTAATGACATAGTTCAAGGTAGATTCTCCATCCATCCATCCATCTGTTCTTCCATTCATTATCTACTGTATATGGCTTATCCTTTTATGACAGTGAGGATGGAGGGGCCAGTCCTGACTGAATTTGAGAGAGGGGTCAGATCAGTGTATAACTGATCACTCTGTTGCCATGGAGAGGCAAACAACCATTCTTGCTCTTAAATTCTAAAAAATATGTGCAGGAGAACATGCAACAATAACCAAAAGATAAAATCTTTCACACGACAGAAGAGCTTGCAGATTCGATGCAAAAAAACGTCATTTGAGTCGGAATACTTTGACCTGTGCCATGTCTTGATACCAGTTAACCGATAAATTTGTCTGTTGTGTGTTAATACAATTCCTAATATGTATGTTTAAAGTTAAACATGCCAGCAAAAATATACTTGAGTGGCAGTAAAATGATCATTATTATGACGGGGATTTAAACAGTTAACAGTGGGGCATTCAGTCAATGGCTGTGTTCGCATGGACACTGGACAAGTAATCGTAATAAAAGTTCACGCGGAAACAAAATTCAGTCTGAACGAGGGGGTTGGTACATGCCAATCGTCATTCAGACTGATGTTCATACAGTCGATCCCATCATGACATAGTTCAGTTTTGTGAATGCTATATTTTCATTCCAAAAAAACTATTATGAACAGATATGAGCATAAGTGAAGGCTCTACTTTTGCTTCTATTTCCGGAGAATTAGACTGCACATGTCGAAACACCACCAATGCATCATTTAATTTTGCGTCCATGTAAATTATGGAAATTGTAAATTGTAAATTGCAAACATAGCTGTGTGTTGTTTTTTTGAGTAGAAGTTTAGCCGTTTGACCCCTGGTCCCTGATGTTTTCCTGTACTGACAAGACACACAATGCCAAATGGCTTCTGAAGGCTGTTTGGGCATTGCATGGCCAGGTGAAATGAAGTGAAATGAATGAATGGGAGTGTGAATGGCAAAATTTAATTTTAAAGTCCAGAGTGGATACATTACAAAAAGAGACCATTAACTAAATATTTATCATATGAAAAAGGCATTAAAATTGTATAAATTATGACTTTCCCTTTAGTTTCCTCAGAATTTCAGTTGGAGGCATTACATTATTTAGAGTCTAATGAGAGAGTTTGCACAAAAACATCTCAGCCTTCAGATGTGGACTGATGACATTTAGCTGCAAGAAAGCAGTGGGAGTTCTAGCCTCAGAATGTTGTTAGGTGGAAATCATGAAAGCCTGTTTTGCTGAAGGATTACGTGGGCTTCTTTAGAGTTCAAAAATAACAAATATCATCACTCTATTAACAGTGTAGGTTTTCTTAATTCTTTAAAAGTTGCCATTTTTGAAAACACCATGCATGATTGATTTTACCTGTTGCTTGCCATATTGCTGAGTCACGTGGTGCCAGGGATCAGGAGCAACATATCCATGTAATGGGATAACACTGATCTGCTATCAAAATGGTAACTTTAATTGCTGTGTAAAATAAGTCATCACGTACGTAGTTGACAGAAATACTTACTGTCTGTTGGATTTGAGATTGTTGTGATCATTTGGCACAAGGTGAGACTGAGCAGTGCCAATAATTTGCAGTTAACACATGCAGACACGTGACCTGTTGTTTGAAAGCAGCTATCTTTTAAGTTAAGTAGGTTTTATTCTTTATTCTTATTCTTTATTACTTCCATCTATTCAACTAATAAATAATTTTGTTTGAATTAGTCTGTATTGCTTATGTTTACAAACTAAGTGCTGTGTAGCAGATGGATAACAAGCCCACATCTAATGTTTTCACAGTTTATTAGTACTTATGATGCAGCGTCCAAGAGCCTGTCGTCAAAAACAGACTGATTGCGGGACATTGTCCCCCCACCATCCCAAACACATGTCGAGCAGCGTTCATTAGTCCCACCATTCTGAGAGGTTCATAAATCACAGCCATCTGGAACATTTGCAGTGCTGCACAGCAGCGGGCCGTGTACGCAGCTCTCCTGCCTCCCCTCCCACCCTGTCACTGTGGCAAACAGCCAATCAGAGAACAAACTCTGTGATTGCATGTCAAGGCGGAGTGTAGCTGGCAGCAACGCAGCAGAGAATATTTTCTGCGCATTATCACAGTTGCATTTAGAAAATCTGAGAATAAATTCAGTAAAGCTGAAACTATTTTTGCTTCTTAATACCTTTGGTGCCTTCTGTCGCTGAAGTACCCTATGAATGGTTTTTAACAAACAACATTCATTTTCTAAAAGATATATTAGGTGAAATGTCTGGCTTAAATTATCGAATTCTGCATTTCATTTCAAGGAAACGGACTATTTCATTATGTTGCATGCGATGACCCTCATTAAGGATTAAACCCCATATGAAATATCAGATGAGGAAGGAATTATTTAGTTAGCTGATGTACTAGTGCTAGCATACTTGGCTAGTGCAATCTTTATTCATTTAATTTTTTAGTGTGTGCAATTGTCAGTGTTCTGTTGCTGAAAAGTGCAACAGCACTGAGAAAAACCATAGAAAACAACAATTCCCATGATCCCATGCTGCTGACTGACGTCGTCAAATTACTTATTTTTTTCATTGTTTTGACCCAAAAGTGGCAAACTCGTTGTTTTGCATGTTTTTAAGTGGGATCTGGGGCCAAAACCCTATTACAGTATATATTCTGTTCCTATACGACACTGCATCATTGCAAATTCCAGTGCCTGAGCTGCTTCCAGGAGCTGAGTGATTCATTTCAATTCATGGCATGAGTCTTTGTTTGATCAGAACCCAGGTCACTGGGCTGTGGCGGATAACTAAAACAAAACCTCACACAGCAGCTGTATGAGTTTGCTGTGAGTGTTTGTTCCCTCCTGGTGTAAACAGATGTGTCACGAACTAGAAAATGATGCAAACATGGTGACACTGTATGTCTTTATTATATTATTTCTCTATTACTCTTAATACTGTACTGATGCTCACATTTACTTTAGAAATTAAAAGTGGTTGTGTTGTACCTTATTGCTTTAAAGTACTGTTTCTGGCACTTTTGAAGCACTTGCACCCTAATTAAGTGTCAGCTCATGTATAATTTATTTAAAAAAATAGGAACAAAAACAAACGATAACAGACCCAACCTCTAATTCTATCTCATTACAACATGCACATGCTAATATGTACATGAAAAGTATACTAGAACAATAGTATTTACATTCTTTCAGGGTCAAAATACATGTTCTTTTTTTTCTGCAAAAAAAAAGAAGCAGATTCAAAAGTTTGTACAACATTAATATGAAACCTCATCTGTATTTCAGGAAGAAGAGACACTCTCTGCCATTACAATTAGTGCTCTCATAATGTGTGGGTTGCTTTCTTCCTCATTTGAACTTGATTTTCTTGTCATTAGCAGCCGCATCAACCAATACACCAGCCAGTTAATAAATCTGCATTAAATTGCGAGACTTTGTCTTCTAATTCTGAGTCATCCATTATCTTAATTGCAGTTCTTGTATTAGAATTAGTTTCAACATGTAGCCATAGCTGTCTGTTAGTAAAAGATCAACTTCAGGGAATAAATTATGGTAATTTGGTTTTAGATGTTTCTTGAAAGGGTACAATTACAGTTGTTCTCATAAGTTTACATACCCTAAGAGAAGATGTGATTTCTTTGGCCATTTTTCAGGGAATATGAATGGTAAAACAAATACTTTTATTTAATTCATGATTAGTTGTTGGGTAAAGCCATTTATTTGTTGTGTTTGCTCTTTTTAAATCATTATGATAACAGCAAATACCCAAATTACCCTGATACCCTGATTGGCCTGATAACAGGGTTTAAATGGCTACTAAAGGTAACCATCCTCACCTGTGATCTGTTTGCTTGTAATCAGTGTGCATGTATAAAAAGGCAGTGAGTTTCTGTGCCCCTGACAGACCCCTGCATGTTTCATCCAGTGCTGCACTGACGTTGCTGGATTCTGAGCCATGGGGAAAGCAAAATAATTATCAAAAGATCAGCTGGGGAAGGTAGTTAAGCTTTAAAAAAAAACAGGAAAGGGATTTTTAAAAGATATCCCCTGAGCAAGAAATGGCTTAGTTGCTTGCAGAAACTCAGTCCTGGTGTTTGGTATGTGCTCTGCATGTTTTTGGGAGCTGAATGCTTCTCAGTTAGCAGACAGAGCTCAGCTATCGAATAGTTAGCCCAAATGGAGACACACTCAATGCAGTTTAATACACATCTACTGTATCGATCGCACTCAGTGTCATGCAATCCTGATGGGTCTCACCCTGTTGACATTTGCTTACCCTCACCGTCATCCATAAACCAACTGACAAAGAGAAAATGGAAATCAAAAGGGTGGGAAAAAAATAGTATACCATTCAGTATTGAGATTTAGGATGAACAGCTGTGAAAGTTATTTGATCTGACATTTATATTGTCCCAGTCCATCTGGGCACTGTCAATGTGAGTGCCACTTCCAAAGCAGAGTGATCCAGCAGCAGTAACACAGAGAGAGACATTTTCAGCCACAAGAAAATCTTCTCCCTGCCTCTGCTCCTGTCCTCCTCTCTGGGGAAATCAGCGACAAGGGAAAGCGGGGAGATGTTTTCTTTTCACTCAAGTGCTATGTCTGCCCTCCCAAACACACTTTCTCTGTCCACCTGTGCCCTCCTCAGCCTCTTTCTCTGCAAAACAATAATAACCTGCCCTTGTGCTGAAACAAAATTTTCCACCTTTTGTCCCTTCTCATTTATCACGTCCCTCTTATCCATCCTTAGTCTGACAGGGGGTGGTGCTGTGCTTTCTTTAAACTAATTTCACCATGGTCTTTATGAAAGAAGAAAGTTTTAAAAAATAATTTTTCATAGATTTTACTTTTGTTCCCAATTAAGACATTATTTTGTCTCAAATCTAAGAAAACAAACAACAACAGGCCCAAACTGGTAGTAATGTCACCCATAAGACTCTGCACTCCCATTTTTAAGCCTCAAGATTCCTGATTTGGCTGAAACCATGTCAGTTTTTGAAACTGCGAGTTCACAGATGTCACCCTCAACCACACACCTATAGCAGCTGCCAATTGTGCCGGTGTCTACTCTACTTAGACAAAGTCCTCTTTATGAATCCAGTGCATGATTGCTAGTAAGAGTAATGCAATATTGCAATGCAAAGTAGAGCAGTAAACGAGATGCATTTAATGACCCAGGCAGAAGTTTGTCACTTCTGTCGTGTCCACAGCATGTTGAGGTTAGATGATTAATGCACCACAGTATTGTTATTGTTTTTCAGTTTAGCTTTTATTTTTTTATTTATTTATATATATATATATATATATATATATATATATATATATATATATATGTATATATCAAAAATCATAATTAACTTTTTATAATTACTAAACAATTAAACAAACAATTATTTAATCTGCATAAATTAGATAATAAATGAAATATTCATGCCTGTCTCTAGTTCTTAGATCCCCATTATCTTTCATGCACTTTCTTCCTTCCTCTCCTAGTATCCTTTCCTCTATTCCTTCTCTCCCTCAATCGTCATCATGTCATCTTTATCATTATTGCCCACCTTACTGCATCTTCTCTAAAATGCCAGCAACACCCCAGCAGCCGATTATTGATCATCCTAATCAGAGGTGTTAGACGGCAGTTCCACTTGTCCTTTCTGCTTCATAGCTTCATGGATTATTCAATAACATTTAGATGCTCTGATGCTGATGTGGCTGTTGTGGTTGTCAGAGGCAAAGTGGGAAAAAGAAGAGGCTAATCATGAGCCTCCATCTTCATACTCCTTTTGTCTTTTTTTTCCACTGCTACCTGTCAAACCCAAGTCTTACTTTCTTTTCTGGTTCTGTCTGCTCAATATACTCAGTCCACTTTTCTTTCTTTTGTCTTATTTACCCATCTAAGTTAGTATACTGTTATCTTTCCCTTCTTTTCTGTTCATCTCTATCTTTTTCTCACTTCCTTTCTATTACATCCAAACATTCCATGTCTTGTGTCGGATATGTCCAATAGACAGGGATCCTGTATTGATATATAATTCTTATCCTAGAAAAAAAAAAAAATCTTTAATCATTGATGTTTAAACTGTAAAATCCCAAACTTGCTTTGAAATTCTTTTTTTTTTTTTGTATCCATCAGTAACTTCTGTGCAGGATACCCAAGTGACACATTTATTCCCCTGGATTTAATCCCCAGTTTTGTACAGTAGCCATGGAAATAGTACATTATTAGGAATGCACTGTGCTGGTCACAGGTATGGAAGCATGTTATTCACATTGCGATACATTTAAACTGACCAACATCTGGGAGTTGACCATTCCAGCCACCGTCTGTGTCTCTCTTGTGTGCTTTATCTTTTTCTACCTTACATTGCTTGACAAGTCCCAAGAGCAGCACTTGTTGTTCTTGGCGATAAAGTGTGCAAACAGCCCAAGTGGCAACATAAATAGAGGAGATGAGTAGAGGTTCAGTCATCATGATGGCATTCTGTTCTGCTGTTTTTAAAGGCTTTGCCAGTGGAGATATTCTTATCTTTTGACAAAAGTGAATGGGTAGAGTAAAGATGAATATACATGGATACTTTTGAGCATTGCAATTATCTTCAAAAACTGTTTTTGTGCACCATGGGCTCAGGTAGGTGGGCTGAGTCCTCAGCCCGCAAAAAGAAGCATGTGTGCGAGCTCACGATGAGTCTGGCTTTGAACTTAATATATGGGAATAGCTCTGTGAAGACTCTGTCTGCTTGCATCAAAGAACACATGCCTCTTGTTGTCTCACTGCCTCTGGTGATTAGTCAGGCTCGCTCAATTTCACCCACACTGCTTGAAACCTGTGTTGACAGAATGTGATGTTAGAGGTCAGAGCAGGTTAACGGTGGCTGCTTCCCATATGCTTTAAGGTTATCATGGATAAAAAAAAAAGAAAAAAGAAACAGATCTTACCTGCAGCATCAAGGGATAAACATCAAAGGATTTAGGCCATTCTGTAGCTAAACAAAATTTACTTTAAGATTATTAAGCAGAACAGGAACAGGAACGTACTGTTTATATGTGTATCAGTGTGTCTGGTTGTGTGTTGAAAGGGATTTTTATTTGTCTGTTCATGTTCTGTGAAAATGGAGGCTTCCCCTTTAATTTTAAAGACAGTAAATATGCTGAATTTTTTTTATTAATGAATGTTGATACGTTTTTATAATCAGCTAATGTGTCCATAAACAAATACATTTGGATATTCTGTGATGAGAAACAACTGTCCTTTGCAGTTAAATAGAGCACATATTTGAATGCAGTCAGCTCTTTCCACAGTGATCATGGATGTAAAGATGTGTGCAGTTGTGTCACAATGTATCATCACTTTTAGATGTGTGGTTCAGTTCTTGACAACATTTTAAACCAAGCTGCATCGAAATCACATTTGGATTACGAAGCCCACAGAACCGAACTTACTGAACATCCTGTTCAGAACAGAACATTTGTGTTTCCTCAAATTATGTCCCCACACACCTAAACTGCCCTGTCCATTACATTTGATAAGGATCATATTTCCTAAATTACAAAAGGAACACCATGCACCTGGTTATGCAGGGAAAATATCATGTTTTTTCTCCTACTGTGTGAACAATTCACTCCATAAAAAACATTTAAACTCTATAAAGCTGTGGTCAGCTGCTTCATAGATGTTTCACTCCTGCTCTTTTAGTCATCACCATCATCATCATCATCATCATCATCCCCCTCCATCTTCAAGAGATCATTTAGTATCAGTATCTGACATGGAAACACAATGTCGAGTCATTCCTAGCATTTAGCAGTGCCAGGTTCTGACACAAATGAATCATGATCCTGAGGTGTATGGTGTGTTTTTTTTTTTTTTTTTTCAAAAAATATCCTTCTTTTATATTTTTTGCCTTTTTTTTTCTTTTGGAATCTCCACTTTGCCTCTTGGATTCCACACTCAACTTTCTACTTTGCATCTCTACTTAGCTGGTGGGAGGATGAGCCGTGGATTGTCCTTGAACCTGGCGTTCCCTTAAAATTGTTTGACCTCCTTTCACATTTAGTTACTCCCAAAGTAAAATGTTTCCTTTCACAGTTTCTCATCTCGGTGACTCAAAGGAAAAATCCTTGTCAAGCTAATTTTGACAGCGCTGTCATCCTCTGTTATAACTGTGCCCTCTTTCATATACACACTGTAATTCTTCATGACACTGTTGCATCCGTGTGTAACTGCATTCTACTACCCACAGCCACTTGTCTATTCCCTCTGGGGGTAAGTGGGGTCTGGTAAGTTGCTCAGGAGCACCTCTACAGAAGATGTGAAAGGAGCGGAAAGCCCGTCTCATCAATTTCTCACACAGATTTTCCCAGCTGATAAGGCCGACCTTGGCATAACAAGTTCACTGAGTGATGACCCTCCGTGCCACTGGACCACTGTCCCAAGACTCTCACTACTAGGTTCACAGGACAGACAACACTTGATAAGTGTTTATAAATGTATGTGTACAACTTGCTGCTGCAGCTCCTTTGGCTTTGCATTTGCAGATTCTTTTTGTAGTGGGTTTTACATGGTCTATGTCACAGTACAGAAGATGACCTTTTAAGTAAATGTTGTTTTGTGGACAATAGAGAAGGAACAGCTCTAATAATTCCCAGTTATCATTTGTGTTAAAGTGTATTTAAAGCCTAGCTCATACTGTCTAATCTTTTTAGTGTTTTCTGGATGTTTGGTTTGTGAGTCAGTCAGTGCTAAGTTGAAAGTTAAGCCGAAAATAAAGCTATTTTAATGCATAAGCTGGGACTTTCTACTGCTATATATATGATACATGCCAACAAACCTTAACTCACCATTTGGCAAATAATTAAATGATTTATTGCCAAGATAGTGTTGAATGACACATGTTTACTCAATATTCTTTACATACTTAGCTGTACTCTATATCTTTAACAAAAGATATAGAGTACAGCTAAGTATGTAACGTCTGCGCCCACGTCTGATTCAGGTGTGAATCAGACGTGGGCAGCTCTGTCTGCCTTGCTAGTGATGGGGACAGAGGGGGATGAGGTGTGTGTGTGTGTGGGGGGGGGGGGGGGGGGGGGGGGCATCGTGTGACGCTATTCTCATGCAACTACTGTAACTAAGTTTGGGTGCACTTTCTCATTGAATTCAATGAGAAAGTGCACCCTAACTTTTGACCCGTAATGAATGTAGATCACATGGACAACACTAGCACAGCCCTCTCTTTTTTGCATGAGCTCTGTCTCTCCTCTTGTTTGAATCATGCAGGCAAGGAGCATGGAGGCAAAAAAAAAAAAGAAACGACTCTGACAGGAACATTTTAAGGCAGGCAGGTGAACCCAGTGTGAAAATGTTTCCATGCTGCTTGTCTATGCCTTAACACGGCGATGCAGGACTCAGTGACACTTGGCTCCACTTTCGCAGCCACAGCACTCCTATTTGTGATGTGAATGTGTGTGGAGAGAAGCAAAGAGAGAAGGTGTCTATACAGTCAGGAGTCCAGATCCTGTGTTGACAAGAACAAAAAAAGAACGGCTCAAAGAGGTGTGTTTAAGCGTGGTGCTGTGTGCTAAGTTTAATACTCCAGCCTTCTGCTGTAACTTTGAATCTCCAGAGTGAAACATTTTAACCTTGTGACTTGTTGCCAGAAAACAAAGGGAGCATTTCACTGCTCTCCGCCGTTTCCAGTGTTTTTCTTCAGAAGTGCGACTCTCTACAAGAGAAACAGAGCTATTTTTTTCCACCTCTACTGGTAGCAGAATTTATCAGTAGGCATGAAACAGCTTTTTTTGATTTGTCTGGGACAAGGGGTGTAGCTGCACTGACTTTTTTGACACTGTGGACAAAAGTTGCAGGACTGGGTTTCTAATAAATACAAAAAAAAAATATATATATATATATATATGTCCAGTTATTTATGCGAGTAGAATAAAGTGCCTCCAGGAGGAGAGAATGACAGATTAACCTCCTGCTGGTAATCAGACTCTTTCAACACATTTGATGTCATTAGTTTTGACTTTGATACACTTTGAAATGATGTTGGTTTGTGGCATAAATTGGTTACTTTTAACTACATGCAGTCAGATTTGTACAGCACACAAACAGCCACAGTGCTGTGTCACATTGTTGCCATGTCGTCATCAAAACATCATTTTTCCGTCTTCAAGGAAAATGCCAAAGCCGTATAATCAGCTCAGCCTGTTTGATTTGACTCATCTTTTTTTCCTCCCCTCCCTCAGCCAAAATCAAAAGTCGCTGTGATTACCATAATCATACAAATCTGACAAGATGTTTAATCAAGATCAAACACGGGAGAGATTAGCGTTTCCATTCAGATCCGAGTCTTGAGATGTGTTTGGCGGCAGAGGTAATGAAAAATCAGTGTTGACGAGCTGTTTAACATCGTAGCTGAAACATCCTTAGGATGCCATACAAACTCCGGGTGCTAAAGAAAACCCCCATGAGGAATTCTATTCCTCATAATGGGAAAGGAGCAAACAACAAAGATGTGTATGGGGTTTGGGGGTGGGTGGGATATTACTGTAAAAACTTTAGATTACTAAAGAAAATACTAAGGGCGAGCTGGACAGGACATCATTAATAATACATTTCTTGTGAGAATGTTTAATTATAAGCATCAGTGGTTTCTTAGCTCGTAAACCTTCAAATGCATTTTGGCAGCAGGGTCCAGCAGAGTCGCTCACAAAGCACATTTAATGTTGACCAATACAACTTTACATGAGAGCAGTAAATGTCACAGACGAGTGCGACTCTCGCTTTAGCAATAAAACGCAAAAACCTTTAATCATTTTTATTTTATGAGTATTAATTCATTGTGTTTCTTCATAAAGAAGTGGAATGTGTTTTAAAAATGACAGTCCCTCATGTTGCTGTTGATAAACACAAAAGAGGCTAGTAAAAGTTGTCAAAATGCACAGCCAATGGCAACAGCCAGCTGGAGAAAAGCCTCATCAATCAGAGTTGTTGTGATTATTTGACTCACAGTATCTGTTTAATGCCATTTTATTCAAATTTTGCCCTTATGTTTAGTCTGATGACCTTCATAAGAAAAAAAAAATGTTTTGACATTGATATTTGAGTTCACCTTAGAAACATTATCCTGACTTACTTTGTTCCTGTAGAGGATATTAAATAGTTGAGCAACTCATTTGTCTCTTTAATTGCATTTTTATTTTAATATTGTATTTATAATTGCAGATAAGAGAGAAAAAAAAATGTGTATACACTGGACAAACAACCACAGTGGTAGCACTGACTCACCCCATCCTTGTTACTTCCAACTGTGAGCGTGAGGAAAAAAAAAAAAAACATTTAAAAAGGGCAGCATGATAATAAAGAGCAATTTTTGTGAAGTGGATAGTGGATTGAAGAGTCATGAGAGTACAAACAATCAGTAAATTCCACTTGAAAGTCAAACAGTACCCAATAAAGTACTTTGCCAGGCCTGGGGGTGGGGCATGATGGCGAGCGCCTGGTGGCCGGGCCTGCACCCATGGACTCACCACCTGAGGGAGAGAGGCTGCTTTGTATACGGACCTACTGTGAAATAACCCAATTTGATAATGCAATGGAGAGCATTTCTTCTCTTAAGAGACAAGTTTCCAATCCAGCCAATGAGACAAGAATAAGAATAAGAGTCATAAAAGCATGTTAAAGGTCAAAATGGGAACAAACACATGCATAAACTCTCCTCTTGCCTCCACTCCTTGACTTTCTCTTTCTTATCTTCCTGCTGGTGTTCATGAAAAACAGCTACAAATAGTCAAAAGAGTCAGTCATGTTACTGACCTTGGCCGACTCAAAGGTAAGCCCTTGACTCTTATACCACCATCCAATAACCACCATCCAATCGGCACACATACGCACTCACCCCTTTCAGCAACACCACCACCCAAGCCTTCACTCGTCCCTCCTCTCCCTCTCCAGCTTGTCATTAGCATATGCAAAGACAGGCACAGTTCAAATATGCAAATGAGGCTTGAGCAGTGAGCACAGGCATGCATATTTTTCTGGAATGACAAAGCAATTGGAGGAAAATTTGAGGGCTGACCCTGGAGTGATATTCAATTTTTACATTAACCCAGAGACACCCACACATAAACATGGGAGCTCTTTGCAAACCTAATTACCTGTCCATCTCACGTTTGGGTTTCAGTTGCACCTTACGAGATGTTACTCATGTTTTGTTTGGTTGGTGGCATGTTGTGGGTGAAATTGTGCACTGACTCTCCCCTTTGGTTTGGTGAGTGAGAGTCTGGGAGGTTTTTTAATTCCATTTATTAAGACTTGAGCTCCAAAACTAATGGATGACTATTTTCTAAATAAACTGAAGGGAGACAAAAACATTAATGTATTGTGGGGCATTTTGATGAAATGTAGGTTGTTTACCAAGTAAACTACTTTTTCCCCTTTGCAGCAAATCTAGTGACCTTTGGGACACATGGCTGCTCTACAAATGGTAGACGTGGTAGAAGTGTTTCAATTGAAGTGATAGTCCCACATCTGAAGGTCTAATCTGTTCATTGAGTGGCAGAGAGGTGGATCTGCAGCACTTTGTTGCCCTTTTGGAGACAACATGGGCTTTTGTAGACATTACCCAGAGGGACAGTAGGTGTAAACATGTGTTTGGCTCTTTTAGTGGACTCTATTTGATGCATATTTTAGCATTAGGGTGTGTTTTCTGTTTGGCTCTTTAAATTGAAATCACAATTTAGCTAATGCTGCAATTCCAGTTCTTTTTTTTTTTTTCTTTTTTTTTTAACTGTTATTTTGTTTTTTTATGCAGTTAAAGAAAAATGTAACTTCCTTGTACGTTCATTACTTAAGCTCTTATCTTTGTAATAGGACTTACAGGATAATACTTTCTGTTTTGGTGATGACATGTCATAATTTAAATCTGTTTTACAAAGCTGATATTTTTAATCCTCAATCTGTATCTTGTTTAGGTAACTAGTGCCATTCCATCATTTTCTCATATGCAAACACCCGCATGTTTTAAATTTGTTCCTAAGACATGGTGAATTTTTCACTGCAGAGGTGTGCTTTCATACAGAATTTTCATACAGATAAACAAAGACATATTTGCTCTTGTATTCCCATTTCCCTTCTAACATCAGACAACTGCATATGTATGAGCATGAAAAGATCAGTTTGCATTGCCACTTTCAAGCATGTATGGCCTTTTTGTATATTCCATGGCAAATTTTCATTTGCACATTGCTTAAAACATCTCAAATGGAGCCCAACATGTTGATGTATTTATCCCTTGAATATACAGTACCTTCAGCCCACTTAATCTGACACTATTCATTTTTCACAAGCTACTTCATCCTCATATTGATTTGGTAAATTATACTTGAAGTGGAAGAATATAACTGCTGAAAGTGGTGCAACATGATGCACTAAAGAGAAGATGTCTTACTGTCTTGGAACCAGAGAAACGGTTTCGATTGCAAAGGTTTGCTTTTACAATCTCTGGATGATGTGTATTTCTGAATCTGATTGTATTCCCTCTATGTTTAGCACTTCCTGCTGTAGGTTTTTACTGTGCCACCATCATTTGGCGCTTTCTACCTATCCTCATTTTCACTTCAGCTTAAAATTAAATAAAAGTCAATGATGAGTTGCCAGTAGCAGAAAAATAGACAATGAGTATTCTTCATGTAGTGTGTGATGTAGAGGTTGGCATTTTAAAATGGAGCGGGGTTTATAAAAAAAAAAAAACAAAAAAAAAAAACAGCCTCAACACTCAGACCCTTTAGACCATTCATCTCCTCCTCCGTGCAGGACTTCATTCAGCTGCTGTCAAGTGAGTGAGCTCGTTCTCCTTCTCTCCTGGTGAATTTTTACACAGCAAGGCATTGTCTGCTGCTAGCCTTGGGTGACAAATGTATGGGGGGCAACACTTCACATCACATCAGCACACTCCAAAGGAGAAGAAGGGACTTAAATGGGCTGAATTGGCTGAAAGCTTTTCTTTTTTTTCCCACACAGGAACATCCAGTGCTATATTGCCTGTACTTTTGTGTCTTACTTTAAAAAAACAAATAAAGCAAGATTTAAACATGCAGCACACATTAAAATCCTTTTTATGTAATGACCAAGCACTCTCACAAAATACACTGTTACAAAAAGACAGGATAATGGAGGTGCAGACTTCTTTGCCAGAGCCACCAAGATAATCCTATTTATTAGATAAGAGCAGTGTTCAAAAGGGATAGATGGACACTGCTCTGAGACAGAAAATCTTTCAAGGTTTTATAATAGTTTGCTAAGCAAGTTGTTAATAATAGTCAAGCAGAAAGGATCAAGAGGCAGAGTGAAAGCAGATATACTGTATGTTCAGCCAGATGCATGACAAAACATCCAAGTCTCTGCTTCCACAGAACATGTGAGTTGAGTTAATTAAATCTATACAGCGAAATGCACAAAAAGTTACATCTGAAGGACTCGTAGTCTATAAGCCTACACCTAATACAAAATCACAATGAACTGTATACAGAAGAAAGTATGCCTAAGCTGCATTGATTACAGAACAATTACAATCCCAAAAGTAATGTAATAGCAGTGTGTGCAGGGCTGACTCTGGCAGTGTTTGTTGATAAGATATGCAAGAGATATTGGTAGGAATTGCTAAAAGTGCTGCTTCCGACCAGTCTCACACAACACACACACCATCTTTTGCACTCATTCCTTTCAACTGAGCTGTGTGACATTCAGGCGAGACATTTTTACAGACCACTCTATTCCAGGTCACTGGATCTCTTAGTAATTCATCCATGTTAATAGCTGACTAATTGTTCACTGTAATCGATAACCTCCTGTATGTCAAGCCCAGCTCGCTGCAAGTTGGGTATCATGGTGATGGTGGTGAGATGAAATGAAATGAAATGGAAAAGATTAAAATCAATATAAAAGCCAAGATATGCTTTCCAGCAGAAATTTGATATATCCATGATTCATAATTAATGATGTAATTCCTTTACAACCACCCTTTTAATCACCTAATGTGTAACATTATAGAACTGTTTATTTAGACCACTTGCCTGAAAATGGACACTTCACTGGAAGTGTTTCCATTTGGGAAGTGTGCCCCATTTCTCTGGCGCACCTCTGCTGCATTGTGGTTTCTGCGGTCATTTGAGTGAAGGCTCAGGAAAAGAGTTTGGGAGCACGTACATATACAGTACATCAGTGTCTCTGTGGAGTTTTATGAAGCCTGTAGCTCCTGTAAATGTAGAAGAGAAAATCCTCTTTAGTCATGGAACAGCACACTCAATATGGTAAATACTGTATATACAGGGGCTTCTTAAAGGTCCACTGTGTAAGAATAAGTGGCATCCAGTGGTGAGACTGCAGAGTGCAGCAAATGCAGGACTCCTCAAATCCCTCTCTTTCCCAAGTGCAAAAAATAACTACAGTGGCCTACACATCCCTTAATGGATGTGAACACTTTTCCACAGCTTGGTTGTTGCATGGTTGTTCTCCAGCTTCCTCCTACAGTCTGAAAACATGCAGATTTATGGATTAGGCCAATTGGACACTCTATATCGCCTGTAGGTGTGAATTTGACCCTGTGATGGACTGGCAGCCTCTTCAGGATATGCCACACACTTCGCCCTATGCTGGGATTAGGCCCCAGCACCCCTCCCACCTCCACATGGAGAAGCGGCAGATGAGTGAATGGAGCAGAATATTTGAAGTACAGTTTGAAGATTTTTTTTATGTTTTATTATAATGTGACTATACATACATACTTATGGGAATCTAGACTTTGACACCGATCCCTGAACAACACATTTTCATCATGTTTTTTTAAATCAACTCTATAACAGTACATTATATCAAAACTATTTATTTTACCCTGACCTGATGAATTCCTTGTTCTCATATTAATTCTGTGCACATAAGTTCTTTTCTGCATACCCACACACACACATGCACACTTAACGCTCATATGCTAAGCCTTATCTTGCACCTCTCCAGCTCTACCTCTGTACATAACGTCCTGCATGTGTCAAGACAGCCAATCACGAGCACTGTAAGATCTTGGTCAAACAGCATGCTGCATGTTTATTGGCTCACAGATGCTGGTGGGCTAAACCCTTGGGTACCACAATGTACTGTATGTATATTAAACACGTATATTGTATATTAAAAAAAATTGAAATTTTAATACTGATGCCCTATAATTTTTGCCAGTAAGAGCACCTAAATGACGTATAGTGGACCTTTAACTCGACAAAGAGAAATACAATCCCGGCCTCCATTTGCTATCCATCAGATAAAAATCACTGGCATTGTGATAAATCAAGCCAACAAGGTTCATGTAACCATATGGCCTTGGAGCCCTCTGAGAATGATGTGTGGTATATTATTACCCCTAAGCCCAGTGTTTGTATGGGAGGCCCTCAGGACACTTGGCTGCTGAGGAGGTGAAGCGTGCTAGCTCTGAGGCCAAGGCGACGCTGTTGTGGAGCCCAGCGATGGCCAAGGTGACTTTAAGCCCATGAGCAGAGCAGAACAGAGCAGAGGCGGAGGAAAAGAGCAGAGCTGATTTTCTACATCACTGATGACCCGTCCAGCAGTTATACCCCTGCTCATTAGGCTCCCTTAGATTTGACTGCCTCGGGCCAAAAACACAGAAAGCATGTGTAATGGGGAATAGTAGGTTTTTGCCCCATAGACATTGAATATCAAAATCTCAGATTGTTTTTTTTTTCTTGCTAATTATAAGTTTGACCTATGACTTGCCTGCTGGTGGATATTATTTATTTTCTTTTCAAAACATTTTGAGTTTTAATTTAAAAACATGATTCATTATGTTAAATAGAACTTGAGGTTATGTTCTCCAGCATCCTCTGGCTCTTTAGAAATAAATGTGATAGAAGATTGCTTTCTTTCAGGCTAAATTTTAGTTTATTAGAGCTTTGATAGTGTTTTATTCATGTAAAATTTTATAATATATGTAGTATCTCTCGGAGGTGTCATGAGTCTGTGTCCTCCACCACAATAGTCAAATAAATCACAGAATGCTAAATTAAAAAACACATTACAATTGACTATACAAATACAATTTGATGAACGTATCCCTTGTTGACTTCTGTTGCTTTCCAAAGTTAAGTATGTGATGAGGGGAAATATTAATAGTCAGAACCTGTTGTTGCTGTTGTTTGTGTAAGCTGAACATAAACCCGCGATGAGGGAACACAATGTCAAGAAGAAGGAGGAAAAAAAAATAAACACACTTTACCTCACAGCAGTACTGTATCATTGCTCAAGCCGCTGCCTCTTGCAAGTGTAAATTACAGGCATCAAACATTTGTTGCTTGATTAACACTGTTAGAAATAGAGGTAATGATCAGTCTCAGGTCATATCCACATGGGAACAGAGCATAACGTAATCTTTTTCTTGGAGGTTATAAAAAGGTTTCCTGTTAACACAGAATCGTTCACAGAAAGCCAGTGCTTCTGTTGTCTGCACACTTGAGGGAGAAGGAAGTCAGGTGCTGTGAGAAATGAGACGGTTTAGCCCAACATGCAGACTTCATGCAGAAAGGCCCTCGGTGTCTGTGAAAAAAAATGTTATTAGGTTATTTTTTTCTTTACTCCCTTGTCTGGTCATTGAGGACAGGATGTGTTCAAGCATCTTTTCAGGCTGGCTTTATCTACTTTTCACTGAAATTAGTTGGCTACACTACCAAACAATCTCCAAACACAAGACTGTGAATGCTACCGCAATATAGACATTAGACTATGACATCATTGTTTTCCCAAAGTAGTGTATTCGTTGTGTAGAGGAAAATGAGATTTTCCCACTCTGGAACCCGTTTCCCAAAAGGCCATTTCTGTGTAGAAGAAGCACCAATGCGATTTAAAAAAAAAAAAAAAGAAAAACTTTGCGTATTCACCTACACTAATTTCTGTGTGGACAGGCCCTTAGTGTTAATGCATTGAAAAAGGTTAGATTGCTTACAGCATGAGAACTTGATAATCTGATGGGTAAAACACTTGACTAGTGTACTGCTAAATCATTCATATATTGTGACTTTGAGAGTACAATTTAACGTTCATGACTAATTTAGGCAGCATTTAAAGCATTACTGCTTCATGTTTCAATACATAATTTAGTAATCATGAGTTAAAAAGTAAAATACACAGCATGGTCAAAGATCTGATTGTGAAATTATGCCATTGCTGCCAAAGATGATAAGAAACAAAAAAGGCAGACATTAGTGTTCCATTCTGGTCGCTTTATTTGAAATTAAAGTGTTCCCTTTTACTGTTTTAGAGCAAACCTTGATGCAATTTTTCACAAACATTAAAAGGCAGAACCTGGTTGCTACTACTTTAATACACTTCCAGATGGAATTTATGGTCACCCTGCACTCTGCATACAGTAAAGAAACAAAACATAAAATTGACAGATGGCAGATAGAGATGACAGCTGCTGGAATAATAATAGAAAAAAAAAACTGTTGAAAAAAAAGAAACAAAACAAAAACAAAAGAACCATGTGTGTCACAGCACACCTTCCCTTTCTTGACTTTTTTGCCCCCCCTGCATCGTAGCCTTGTTCCTTTGCCCTGTGCCCTGCAGATGAGACGGGACACGTAATTGATTCAGATACATTCATCAGTCTGTCATTCAGTCTGTGTCCAGCCACTCAGAACCTGCTGTCAAGTGTGCTCACGATGGATAGGATAAGGACAGTGAGGATAAGAGACATTTGCCTTGAACTCCCAGTGAACCTTGCACTCCCCAGCTGACATTTTACACAACCCCTCCTGCTAATACATCCCTACATGGACACACACACACTCATTTTACACCTTCATGCCTTCTCATGCGTCACTCGATCACACATTGTCCCCACACGCATGCATTTCCCCTGCTTTTTCTGCTGTTTCTCAGTATGAGAGCGGTTAGACTCCTAATAGGTTCCGGTGGGTGACGATGATGGTGCTGCGTTTGAGTGTCACTTAGTGCAATGAGGAGTGACAGTCTGCCCTAGTGGCCTATTTATGCTGCTGATGGACTAGGTCAGGGCGGGACAGGTGTCTCAGTCAGGGTTACAGGCTGAGGGTGCAATAGACATCAGACAGCACAGACCAGTGCTCAAAAATGCACAGGTCAATACTACCAAAGGATCACCACCACAGTCAAATAATTTCTTCACTTGGGAATCACCTATATCACCAGAATATTTATTCCAAATCTGTCCATTGCTTTTTGAGTTGTGCTGCTCACAGTCACAGCCAAAAACATCTCCTGCATTTTTGTAGATAAGGAGAATGATCTGCATTCATCAGCACCTAATCTTTATTTAATAGGTAAATTATGTCCATGTATATCACACGGCCTTACATGTGTGCTGTGCATGTGCATGTCATTGTAAACAGGCAGATTTCCTACTATGCAGGTTTTTTTCCCTCGGTAACACAGCACAAAAACAAAAATGCTAAAATGAAAGAACATGGATTTCTTCAATAATTCCAATGACAAGTTAAAACAACTTTTTGCTCACAGCTGTTAATGGAGTCACATCTGATAAGACCCAATCAGAAAGCGACTTTATACTGTAGATAGATGTGGAGATAGTTACAATAATTGCACACAAAAAATGATGGCGAAGAGATAATATTTCAATTAACACTGAATTTAAGATGAAGATTTAAAATGGAACATTGAACAAAGGTGGGCTTCATTTCCATCAGTGCTATTCGCCATTTTCAAAGCGCTCCATTCCCGTCCGTTTAAACGAAACAGCGTTTTAAAACTAAATGAACTTCTTAATTTTATCCACTTTAAAAACTGCAATATATTTTAAAAGCACAGTTTAGCATTGTGAATGGTTGTCAGTGTTGAAACAGCTTGAAAGTGAGCACTGAGACAATGAGAGTCCACTCTTATTGCCAGAACCATTTTCATTAGTTTATTTCAAATGACTTGGATTAGGGTTCAGTGATGGCCTTGATTGTTGATGATCATTGTTAGTCATTAAATTATCGGCTGCGGTTTATGCTCTGACTGTGTGCTTTAAAGTGCATCACATGTGAAGTAGAGGACAGTGGCTCAGTTCAGAATGGACATTTTGTGGAGATTTGCTCAGTAACAAAGATCCAGTGTGAAAATCAACAAAATTTCATAAAAATCATTTTACGGTTAATAACCACAATCACTAAAAAGCGACCTAACTCCCCATATTCACATGATAAGTATTTTGTGGAGCACAGAGTCCAGCAGAACTATATCTGTATTTTTTATCAACAGAACCAGAGCCGGAGGTTGCTTTTTGCTTGGTTTTTATATCTATTATTTACAGCCTTATAACAGGAACTCTGTTATAGGTTATTGTGTATTGACGAAGTCAATTCAGGAAGCTGCTGTTCTTTGCACTCCACCTTGCTTTTATCAAAACAAAAAGAAAGCGGGGAGACAGGGCAGAAAACAAGCTGCTGAGCTTCTCATGTTTGGACCAATGAGTGCAACTGTGGTATTTTGTTATTCTGTGTTTGGAAATTCTGATTCAGATTTACTTTTTTAACAGCCTTATGATTTGAGGCAGCAAAAGACCAACAACTCCCATGTCCTCTGAAATAAACTGCAATGGACTCTAGTGTGAC
Organism: Brachirus orientalis; assembly: GCA_016785285.1. Lineage (NCBI taxonomy): Eukaryota > Metazoa > Chordata > Actinopteri > Pleuronectiformes > Soleidae > Brachirus > Brachirus orientalis. Next base: position 5,730,710 of record JAFBJR010000129.1, read on the forward strand.
AGAGACTTGAAACTGGCAGGTGTTTGCTGTTTTTGTTTAAAAAAAATATTCGACCCATTATATTTGACCCATTATTAAAGCAAATAATGTTTGCAGCAAGCCTGTCCAAAGGTTGTGCTGTGAGCTAGTTTTAATTACATTACCAGGGACAATCTAAAGATGTAAGATTTATGTACTATTTTTAGTAGATTCATGAATGCTTATACATTATACATAACCCTAACCCTACAGACTGAATGTACAGACTGAAAGAGTAAGTCATTCAGATTCAGGCAATGCAATTTGTATTGTTTGGACCATGTTGAACTAGAAAAGCACTTAGAGATCTCAGACTTCCACCAAGCAGCTTGTTTGTACATTATTGGATTCCTTGACCACAAACATACCCTTAGCATTTGGAATCACCTTAAATAAATATATATATATATATATATATATATATATAACCTATTCTGCCCTTATCCTGTTTTTGTTTGGTAAGCGCCGTGGCCATGTATTGTAGAGTTACATACACAAATGCTGAAAATGGCCCTATCTTGCAATTATAAAGAATCCTTCAAAAGATTCCTGGATCCAGACGGCGATCCAAATCACCACCAAAATCTAATCATCTGCTCCTTTTCCCATTACACACCTTTCCTAAAAAAATTGCTAGCAACAAACCAACGCTGACAAAATACATAACCTCCTTTGTGGAGATAATGATATCAAATCTGTTGAACAGGTTGTTATAGTTAAATGGAAAGTGTTAGAAATATATTCTTTAGAAGATGTTGGAGCACCAGAGAATACTTTTTATCCTTGGCAGCCCGAAGAGAGCCAGTCAGCCAGTGGCACTCTTTAATGTCAGTGCACAGCCATATTGCGTCAGGTAGCATTTTGACTCCTCTTTACATTCAACATGAATCAGCACATTTAGTGACACATGGGACAGCGCATCTCAGAGTACTCGGGTCGCTTTCTTTTCTCTCTACTCATCCACTGGGATCGCTTTAATGCCGCTCAGTGGTAATGAAGACGAATCATCCGATGAAATCGATCAATGATAGAGTCACCATTCCCTCAAGTCCCAGAGACACACACACGCGGATTACTTTAAGCACCACATGCTCAGATGCAATCTATTCTTCAAACGTGAAATGTCTTTATTCTATTGTCAACAAATAACAAAACAAATTGTGACTATGCCACATAATAACACCATTTAAAAATACATTTATACATTTAAACGTATAAATTACAACTAACTCATCTTACAATACACATTATTTGATATTTGTAATCAACACAGCTGGTATTGTGCCTTCAACAAACACTACTATACTCTTTAAAATCTTTCATTTATGTTCACAGTGTTGTTTTTGGGGGGACAACTTTTCTGGACTCCTGCTCCCTCCCTCCTGTTTTGTAGCTCTGTGCTTGACTGTAATTCAGATTCACAACTCTTTGACATGTTTTCAGGACACAGAACGTCTTTTTTCTTCTGTCAGCGTTGCAACTCATAGTCAGGAGGAATGAAGCATCGGTTACTGATCAAAGAGAGCTCAAACTGCTGTGAGAGAAAGATGAAATATGTGTGTGCGTGTGGTGGCTCATCTCTTTGAACAGTACCTCTGAAAATCTCCACATTACTTCTATTCCTAAGTTTTGTGACACCTCCATTATGCAACAACCTCATGCTGTAGTATATGTAATTACTGGAGTTTTGTTTTTAAACTATATCCATACATCCAGGATGAGCGAAGCTACCAGGACTCCAAGTGAGACAAACACAAAAGGCAGAATTAACAGCCACTATAACAGTCACTAAAGTTTCTTCTTTAAAAAGTGTTATTTTTTGTCAAATCTAATTCCATCTTACACACAAAAGCAAAAAAAAAAAAAAAAAGGCTTTTCTTAGTCAACTTTGTTTACCCTTTCAGCCCAGATAGAGGATGCACTTTTCTTCTGCACACCAAAGAATTCAGATATAGTATTATATAAGCTTTCTACAACAAATTCTACTGCAAATATACAGGCAATCAACTGTAGTGGCTTTGAAAGCGAGTTTGACTTGAGCATCTGCGTGTTTCCTCGAACAATGCTGGATGATTCACTTCAATATTCTCTGATTTACTTGAGTAACTGTAAAATTGAGATGTTTATTTTATTTCCATTGTTACGTTCCCAGAAGGAAAATGCAGACAGATATACAAGTATTGTCTGTGAGATTAAGTTTGCCTCCACACAGCTTTATATTGTCTCAGGAAAAAATACAGATATTCTGGGAGTGAAAAACCAGACTGCATATTTATTGTGTCCACCACAAGAAATTGTTTGCATAACTATTGTAACTTTTTATAATATCAGGAAATAGCAATTAATCAACACTGTATAAAAAAATAGTTTTGACTATTTTTTTATTCTGTATGCCATTTTCCTTTGAATACACATTAGGTTTTCACATTTGCTAAAGCTGTTGTGCATAACTTTAGAATACAAACAAATGACTGTTACATTCAAACCATTGTCAAATAAGGTCACACAAGGCTGATTACGCCTATCATCTTTGCATGACTCTCTGTGTTTCTCAGTAAAGCTGTGTTTTGTTTTTCACAAAGTGATGCATTTTATATCACGACTCCTGGAGGTAAGGCAGAATCATAACAGCTACTATATTAAAGTGAGACGGCAGCAAACTTTTACCTAAAGTGAATGATTCCCAGTTCTCTGAAAAATGAGTGAGGTGAAAAAAAAAAAAAGCTGTAACTGAATTTTTGGTTAAGGAATTTACACCAGAAACATGAGTGAGGTAGTCAGACACCAAAACAAATACTGACAGAGAACAGTTGAAATACGGGCAGAGAGTCATCTTTTTAGAAAGTTCTGCAGGCTCACCCGAGGCATGGGGTAAGTCTGGGGGGTATGGTGACACTAGCACTGTGTCAGCAATATAAGTTACACACTGAGGCTTTAAATGGGACAGCAGAGTCCAACATCTTGTGGCTTATCAGAATTTTTTGTTTTCCTCCAATCTCAGGAAAGTTAAGGGTAACTTCGGAGTAAACCGCTGTGCTGTTAGTTTTTCTCCACCACAGTTTACTTTCGTACTCTCTACCACTGCTCAAACAGAGGCATTTGAAAGAAAAGGCAGTAGCTTAAATCTCTGGCCAATCCCTCCTTATCCATCTCCTCCATTCCTAATGTTCAGCTTGAGTAGTTTCTCACCTGGTGACTCCCTACTTTGAGGAAATGCCCTGTGGGAGGAACATTCAGACAAAGTTGCTTTAAAATATGTGCAGTTTCAAACTGTTTCGTTCATTCCCTGAGGCTTTTTGACTCTTACACCTGCTGCATTTTAGTCATCTGTCTTTGTACTTATTTGTGGCTGGGATATTTATAATACATTTAGGTTGTATCACCTTTTAGACTGAATATCTACTGCATTTAGGGAATACAAATGTGTAGCTATTATTTGCATCTTTGGTATTGTTCTTCTGCATACAGTTTTCTTATTTGCATATTGTGCTGAATGTCATGTCGGTCTTGTGGCATTATGTGCTCATTAATACTGGATATTATATGTAGTGGCAGTATTATCAGACTGAAACTCTGGGATCAAAGCTTGCTGTCCTGAGCCTTCCCACCAGAAGAGCACAGACAGGTGAGAGGTGGGGGACAGAAAGAAAAAGAGGGAGGTGTGGTAGAGACAGAAGAGAGAGAGACCAGGAGCAAATATATAACAGTTGTATCAAGTTTAGAATCAGTCATCAGTGAAGAGCAACAGTAGGGAAAAGTGTGTTTCTGTGCAGCATGTGGCCTTCTAACAAAGCTTGTCTTCCTTGTGTGATAACAGGTAGATGTCAAGAAGAATGACAACAGAATCCTGGGTGTTCTACATTGTTGCCCTTTGTTTACTGTTGCATTCATTTCTTTGTGGAATTTATTAGCAAGCTGCACAGTGTGACATCACGTTATTTGTGTAGCTAAAGCAGCTGCATAAATGCATAATTTTAAATTACACATGACACCCCCCCCAACCTGTGGTGGAAACACAAGCCAGATCAAGAGATCAAGAGGTAAAACACCATTCTGGCAAGGTGAACTGCAATGTACCGCTTGGTGGAAATGAGGATTTAGACCCATATTGCTTATGGTGGAAAAGCAATCTCTCTGCTGAAAGACTGTTCACATTCTGCTTCTTAGTAAAACAGCCAATGGGATTGCCCTGTCTGGTTCTCTCACTGATCACTTGATTCACATTATGCTGAAAGGTTATCATTGATTATTCATCATTAATGCCCAAACAATGTCACCTTCAGCAGATTTAATCAGATGATTTATTGTTTTGAAGAGGCAACAAGCCAAAAAAAGTTTGGTGACCACTTAATCAATAGTAAGACTTAGCTGCTTATATTTTGATAACAATTAATTAAACTGATGAATAGTAGAACTACTTTGTGGCTTCAACATATATATTTTCTATTCCTTGCTGGTATTTTCCACATACCCAGCTAAAGAGCCCAGTCTCTTTCATCATGAGTGTTTGTCAAAGAAAATAGCAGTGTTGGAACCCTGTGAACATTTGCACGGAAAAGCTGCAAGGAAACCCACATCTCGGTGTTGGAGAAATATTTGTACAGGCAGTTTAATGCAGCACTTCAGTGCAGCAAGTTATACTGGCCATCTATAAAAGAGAGAAACTTTAGGCTTCGTAAAAACAAGGTGTAGGAATGTGTTTTGTACAGTAAATCACTGTTGCAATTTAATTTATCCACCAAGGCAAAATGTTTTGGGCATTTGGCACCTGGCAGGTGTTTAATTGTGATACATGTGCATAAATGAGAGGAAATTAGACTTTAATGAATCCCGTGAGGAAACTAGTTAAAGTTTGCCTCGAAATTGTTGACTTCCAGGTTAAGAGCCTGTTTCTTCTGGGCCTCCTGCTGCCTTTCGGCATCTACACCCAGCTGGTGTTAGAGAATGAATCTGGTCTACAAATAGAGTGTTGGTTTCACACCTGACTTTCTCTTGTCAGTTTTTTTTTCTTCTACTGAATCATTTCTAGAAATGGCTGGATATGCTTTCATTTGTCCAAATCTCAAAATAGGCTCTGGATTTTCTCTTCTTTTAACTTCACATACTGTTTACAAAGTCACATCAAAGAAACTCTGAGCAATTAAATCAGCAGTGTGACAAGGGAGATTAAGAACACGGAGAGTGTATGTAATTAAATTGTACAATAAATATAGTAATTGGATGCATGTCAAAGGTTTGCATTATTGCTCATGTACACACCATAATTTCACTGGTGATAAAATTGGCTTTTTAAAAGCAATTAGTCTGGTCTAAAACTGTGCTTTAACTCAAATAAATCTCAATTTGAGCTTGCAATGTTACATTCAAGGGCCGCAGATCTTGTGGTTTACTCTCATGTTGTGACCTGCTTTGTACTAGAAAACTCAGATGGAGTGAGGTTAAAATAAGTCTAGCTGTAGATTAAAGGCATGGAGGTTGCGAGAGCAGCAGGAGGGAGCGAAAACTCCATAAAGCTCCTGCAGCTGAACAAAACATGGCCCTTAGACCGTACAAAATGTGGCATATAAAGAAGAACCCAGAGTGTAATTTAATACTTGTTTTTGGTCAGAATGAGGGTACACAAAGATGGAGGTATGGTTATTTCTTTACTGAGATATACCAACTCAAACATTAAAATAATGTTGGGTTATACGAAAAGGATGAAGACAATGAGCCAGGAAAAGTAAAGAGGCCCTGAAGTGTTTCAGAACTTTCTGTATCAGCCTTCATGAAGCGTTGTCTCTGACTGTGTTCTAGCAGTTCCTCTTAAGAAACTCTACAGTCGCAGAGCGCTTGCAGCACCTCAGGAGAAGCAAGCGTCCAGTTAAGTAATCTTGTTGGTTAATCTATTTGACTTTAATTCTTTATGAGACTATGTAGCTCACTGTTAAGCTTCACTATTGTGGGGGACATGGTGAGTGGGAAGGAAGGCATCCATAGCACAATTAAGACTCACTATTTAACCCGGCAATAGTTTGAGCACTGAGCTGATTCTGTGCACTGAAAATTTGATATAATTATTAAATAATATGAAAAGTCATGCATATATGGATATACGAATGTTTACCCAACTGCTGGGTGATCTAAATTTGGTAGACAAGGAAATACATTTAGAGAATTTATTGAAATATGTTAGTGGAACTGTAATTAGCTATGCATTTATTATTAAATGAAAACCTATTTCAATAAGGAATACCTGGGAGCATCAGATTCCTTACAACCATTAGTTTAAGATACTAATAATGACAAAAATGACAAATGTTTATAGGGAAATATAGGGAAATGTTTTAAGGATCTAATTTGTCTACGTTCAAATTATCCTTTGTAAAAGGTGGTATTCATTCATTTGTGCACACTCCAGATAAAGGGGAACATGAGTGATGGTCGGTGCAAATCCAATAAACATAAGGAGGAAAAAAAAGTCATTGCCCAGCTGACTTACACCATCTGCAATTCCAGCCCTGAATCTTGCAAATTATTTCCTTTGATCATATCCCCATACACTCACTGGTGGAAACTGCCTGAGTCCAACATCTCACACAAACCAATGCAGCACTGAGAAAAATGCCCAAATGAGCAGTGAGGGAGAGGCAGACAGAAAAAAAACATCCTCCCTTATATACCTTATATACCTTATATACCTTATATATTGGCTTAGCAAGTTCCTATGGGTAATACAAAGGCACACGATTATAATCCATTCGATTTGGAGTCCAGTATTCCTGGTCCTCAGTCAAAACATCTCTCAGGACCTTGGGAAGTCAACAAATTCAAAAAAAGGGCACCATTGAAAGATGATGTGGTCTAGATGTTAAAACAAAATCATTGCAAATATAATTAGCAAAAGACAAAAGGTAGAGATAATAGTAGATAAATCAGGTTTTGTTGTGAGTTTAGTAGAGGACACTGTGACCTTGGTGACCACTTGCCAACAGCCTTGGAAACTTGGAAACAGATTTGTCTTACTGATGGCCTCCTTTTATAGTTCCAGTAGCTATTGGGGGATGGAAAAAGAATAATTATATACATATTTTTTAACCTTTTTCATGGATTTAATATTTAGTTCCTACAGTATTTTTTTAATGTATTTTTATTATTTAAACAATAAGTATGTACTGAACTACTGTGCAGACACAGAATCTGATTTGGGGAGACAAACCTTCAATGATGTTCAATAAATGTTTATTTAAGCTGCACAGTTGTATGAATCATTTGTTTTATTCATTTTTATTCAATATTTAGCGAATCCATTTTTTTTAATTTAAAATATATAAGTACACCACAGCGCTGACACAAAATTCAAATTGTAGAAATAGACCATAAAAGTTTTTCAGTAAATGTTTATTTGTATGGAGAAAGTTTACAAAGGCAAAAAGGAAATTAGCATTTTAAACTGTATATTGGCTTGGCTGCCCTAATTTTAAAAAAAGTTTTGGCAATGTGTTGGTCACAGAAAAAAACCCACATTGTTTGAGCTAAAATGAATAATTACAAAAACATAGTGGATATGGAAATGACTGGTTACTTTTAATAATCGGGATGTGCTTTGAAAGACCATCTTTTATTAATACTCACACAGTACTAATTAGATTTGAGCACAAAGAACAAGTTCACAGAGATTAGAGTTTACTTCGGACCAATAATGGATTTACAAGTGTGAACCTTAATTTCTTGTGTTATCTCTAATGAGATCCCCATAATAACTTCACTTCTAGAATACACAGGCTTTATGATCTAACTGTTTTTAAATGACTTGACACATACATTTTATGGACTAAATTACTTTTTCCAACACTGCACTAACAACTCCCATGGTGAGCATGTGCACTCAAAACCGAAGGTCAGATTCCAGTGTGTTAAAAATAGCCATCACAGCTGGGAATGAAGTCAGTCATATTGCACTCGAGTTATACTGGTAAATTGGCAGTAAGTAAAAGGTAGAGTGAGTGAGGGAGGGTTTATGAGTGAATGATTCAGAGCAGCTGAATGAGTGACTATGGATGTCTGGATGATGGATGTGGACATGTTACAAAAAACCTTCAGCTGTTTCCTCAGTTTGGTGGCATCCATTTTTCTTACCTTTTTATGAGGTAAGAACATAGGGGTAGCAATATGATTAAAATGTTTAAGGAAAACACTGTTATTTATTGTCTTTAAACTTTATCAAACAAATTAAAAAATAACTCAATTGAACCACAGTGCAGGAACATTGAATTCTTGAAAAAAAAAAAAAAAAAGGTGGTGGAAGAAGTTCGTTGTGGAGCTTTCTTTCACGGCGATAGATTTCCGACAAATCTTGCATGACAGTGTTTTGATCAACGTCAGTCTTTTTGAAAACCAAACCATTTCCATGCCAGAGAAGTAGACTGGTGTCTCGCCACTAAATCACCTGAAGTAGACCCAGCTTTAGGGACTGGAGCTGCCTCTGCCTGCATTTTCTCCAAATGCGCTGCTGACCTGTTGCAAGGCTGCTCGCGAGAGAGGTCATGTGATCACGTAGGCCCACTAGTCGCGTGGCTGAGTCGTGCTGTGTGTGGGGAGCACTGCTGCGCTGTAATGTGAAGTGTCGGCGTGCGTTTCATTGGTTTTGGTGAATTAATTTAAATACTCAATAATGTAAATTTGCACATTGTTAAAAGAACAATCATGATCCTATCGCAGACGATATATATTGCCCACCTCTAGGTTCACATTTGTGAGACTATGTTGTCTTTATTTGGCCTCTTGTGGTTTCAGTGTACACTGTGTGAACATTTGAACTTTTATTCGTTCATGTAGCCTTAAAGTCTTAGTTTTTTCAATCAGTGTTTCTTCTCCTAAATATAGGCTGTTTCAGTCCAATGATACGTACTGTAGCCTAGTGTATGTGGTTGTCTGTTGGTATAATGATGTTAATGCCAGTGATACTGTAGGGGCAGAACAAACTAGATGAGCAAAAAAGAACAAAACAGATGTATTATAGAAACGGAAGCAAGCACCATATGGTCTAAACAGTAAGTTTTCTATAGAAACTATCTATGATTGAAAACGGGATGTTTGTCATATTTCTTCAATTCTTTTTTTTCCTTCCGTCTGCAACTGCAGCTTTAACATCTTATGAATTAGCTTTGCATTTTGGCACTGATCGAACAGCAACTACTTACACTATATTGAATTGATGATTAGTTTAAATTGTCTTTGTCTTGCATGGCTCAGTTTAACCTGTTCAAGTAGGTATACATAGAATCAATGCTATGCAACTCTTATTGTCTAATTTGACAGTCATTAATAAGAAAGACACATTAATAAATGTAGGACAATCACCATAATTGCAGCCCCAGTTTGTCAAATACAGTTTGACAAACTTACATATACAGTAACAGTATAAACAGTAAAACTGCAACTTCAAAAGTGATACACGGAAGACATTATAACAATGTTATAATGTTAATAACAACATGTTTAGGATTATCTTTCTCAGTAAATCTCACACATTGCCATTTTACTCGAAGAAATTTCAATGCTTGCCAGTGGCTGGAAACTAAATATGTAAATGCCACTTAATCAGTGTTTGCTGCATATATCCATGTACATTTGCTTGTTGATGCCCAAATTTGGCTTTTTTTTCAGCTCATCCAAGGCATTTCAGATGCTAGTATTACAGTCAGAACATCTGTAGATATATCATTTCCATAGCAACCACTACATTCCTTAAATAGTTCAAAAATCTGTGTGAGTGCTTTCTTAGAAATGGTGGGATTCTATTCAGAAGGCCTTTACATATCTGGATGAGTGTTCAAGCACAAACACCCCACATCCATAATCACACACTTGGCAGACACAGGCTGTAATTTACTTATACTGAGCTCCCTCATTTGCATACAAAGATGTCTCTCTTGCATACCAGCGCTAATGAAATTAGCATGTAGTGTAGAGGCCCCTTGGAGAAGCGTTATTCCTCTGCAGCAACATGTTAATACTTAATGCATTCTGTCAACCAACTCCTTGATGGGTGTCTGTGGCACGTCACTGTGAACGTGGAGGGACTGAGCAATCAGCACTGCTCCTTTTCCCCCCTTCAACCTCTCTTTTTCTCTTGCTCTGTCATTTTTACATGGCTGGCTGCAGACTCTTCCACCACATATCCCACCTTCTTCAAGGAATATTTGCCCTCTGCACTTCCCTTGATTCTTTTTATTCAGCACAGTGTCTCCATCCATCACTGCAAAATCCATATTTTCTTTCCAATTCAAACCCCACCTTTGAGCTTTGTGTCTTCTTCTTTTGTCCTCTGTTTTCTTGTGTTGTCACTCTCTATATCAGCTGCTACTTTGCCTTCAGGGAGACTGAATCATGCCAAGCTGAGGCCCAGTTATCAAGGACACACAGACCTCCATTATAAAAAGAGCTGAATTGCCTCTCTGTAAAACACAAATTTGCCTCTAAAAGGCCACGACTTGCCCTTGGCAGATGTTAACATTATCCTTGTGTAAACCTGATCCCTTTTGGTGTCAAGAGATTCTTAATAGCTGACACAAAATACAAAATATGTACTATACGTGTTTCTGTGTGTGTCTGTCCTGCAGGTAGTTTTTTTTTTAAATAAAGATTTGATTTCCTAGGCCTTACCAGCCAGTTACAGTTACAGATAACTTATAGTCATATAGTTTTATTGAAGTTTAGACCTGTATACAGACTATTTCTATCTATCTATCTATCTATCTATCTATCTATCTATCTATCTATCTATCTATCTATCTATCTGTCTGTCTGTCTGTCTGTCTGTCTGTCTGTCTGTCTGTCTGTCTGTCTGTAAAGTAATGATAGACTGTCCTTTCTTTTTACTGTAGTTTCTCTGCACAATACAACTGATGGTCTCAAACATAACGAGAATCTCTGACAACTCCTTCAAGACTGTTGGAAAACCCTTCTAAAATATCTAAAATATAAAACATATTCTGATTCCTTGTTTATGTTTACTTGATAGTTCCAAATGTGTTCCTTCATGGTTTAGATGTCTTTGGTATTAATCTACAATGTAGAGAAAAATAAATAAATAAAAAAAAATAAGAAATACCATTGAATGAGATGATGTGTCCAAACTTTTGACTGGTACTGTATGTATTGATCTATTATATCCAATCACGTAATGTTGCTGGGTGTCATCTTGTTTACATAGATAAATTTCATACACCGTTTGTATGTTGTTGGTTATCTTGTTTTCTCGTTTTCATATTTTGTGTTGCAATGCTGTCTAGAAGCCAAATTGCCTCTGGGGGCCATTAAAGTTACTGCATAGACTTCTCCCAACCTTCATTCAGGCTGCAAATGGCAATGGCTATGTTGTTGTAAAAGGAGGATGCATTGATGTGGGTGTTGTTACTTGAAATACAGAGATGATGAAATGCAATCCTCAACTGCCAGGAGTGACTTATAAATATTTAGGTGAATGGTTTTAAAGTGTTATCAGACACAATTTTACAACTTTGGGAAGTTGCTACAACAACAGTTGTTTCATTCTTGACTGTTGGGGGAAAAAGATAGCTTAATACAATATATAGGTATTCTTCGGTATCAAGAGGTAAAAGGCATAATTAAGCAACCTACACGGGTTCTATATCATGTGAAACTGCTGCAACTGGTTCATAACAGAGGTGCCTGGCAGGGGTTGAACCAGCCGTAAAGGGCACATGTCACTTTGCTGCTCATTGACCTCCACTAACCGCTAATGGCAGCTCAAATCAAATTCAAGTTACTGAGTGACTTCAGGGTCTGCGCCCACATAGTATGCTGTCTTGCTCTTCCCTTGCATGACAGTCAAGGAACTCTTGAAGAGTCATCTCCTTCAAGAACACCTTCGCTCTTAAATCCCCAAACACCAATAACAAACTAATCCTAACTTGTCTTGAACACTCTCTATTCTTAGACCTTCCTTCTTGAACTTACTTAGCACTTCTTATTTTTTGTGGTTGTCTTTAACTGTAATGTATGTGTCTGATTGCATTGTACAAGAAATTGAGACCTAGCAAAATGCAAATCAACTTTGTTAGGAATATTAATAAGATTATCAATTAAAATTTTGTACTTTATTTACCCAAATACATAAATATAATGTAGTATTTCTGCTCCATAAATAAAATTTCTTTATTTATGGAGCAGTTACTCTCATTCCTATAATAAGCACAATCCTGAAAAGTCATGAACTAGGGTGTTTTATTTCAAAATATCAATCTTTGGCACTAGAATGAGTAATCATAGCTCACTAGTGAGGAAAGTGATGTATTGTTGTTTGGATATTTTGCCCCAACCCTGCTAAGAACTGTGTTTGATTAATAAGCAGAATGCATTGTAAGGGGAAGTTGGATTGCCCTAACCTTTTAAGAAGCAAACATAAAATTCAGCAATGCATAGTTTTTGCTGCACAACGAGGACACACAACCTCCCAGATTAGCAGTGTAATCAATCATTTAAGTGGGTCAACAACAACAGATTCCTGCATCAAACTGGTGAAATAACTGTGTCCTCAAGACTGAGATAAATGATTCTGATTAATAGCCGCGATCATGGTGTTTAGTGAAGTAATCAAGATGAGCATTTCTGACATAATCGCACAACCTCCTATCCATTGTTTGTCTGATTATTGTTACACCCTTTAACTGATTGTAACCCTTGTTCATTATTTTGATAATATTATAGTAATGATAAGTAGGTTTCATTAAGTCTTGACATAACAAGATGCCATCAAACACACAATGTATTCAGAGGCTGTGGAGCCAGGCTGTGGAGAGAAGGGGAGGGTAAAGATGGAGGGGAAGAAAATGTGAAATGACACATTGGCAGCTCCTCAACGAGACACAATCAGCTTTGCACTTCATCATATCTGAATCCCCCGCAAAGTCTCTGTGGAGCCTTACCTGCAGCATTGTTTCCATTACCGAGACAATTATCAGCCGCGATCAATAGTAGCTCACAGCACCTAAATACGCTGATTGCTGGGGTGTGATGGGATGAGCCTTTGTCTCAAGTTGCCCTAATACCCCTCTCAGGAAGACTCCAATGTCCTCAAAAGTTTGGTTATCAGTTGCTTTCACTTTAAACCCTCACAATGCACTTGGAAAGGTAAGCGGATATGCCAGATGGGTGAAGGATAATGTGTTCTGAGGCCCATTAATGGAGGGAAGACGCTTGAATACCAGAACCCCCTCTGGTTATTGCTCTTCATCTGACCTCCGCTTTCACAGCTCAGATGAATTGAGATATCTTGCTGTGTTTTTAAAGTGATTAGCGATGCTGGACACCCTTAAATGGGCAGATATTTCATGTTGGGTCTGCATGCTATTTCACTTTTAATATCCATCTTGTTGATGTACAAGAACACTTATGAATGTTTTCTTTTTAATTAATTAATTCATTTATTTATTTATTGCCATAGCAACATAAATCAGATTAAAAGTACACTGTGTAAAATTTTGCAACACCTATTATTTAATTTGTATGTTGCAGCTACATTCAAGTGATTGTACACTTATAAAATAATAAGTATGATTATTTTTTAAGTTTGTTGTTGCCCATAACTAAAACCTGAGACCAGAATCAAAATATCCATCTCAATTTAATTAAATTACAGTTAATTTAAATTAAATGAAAAGTCAGGATCAGGGAGGGAATTTATTACACCAACCCCTGGCTGGTCCACTTTGGAATACATTTTTAATATGTAATGAATACTTTTAGTCCATAGGGGGCTAGTGTAGCCACTACCATTCATTATTGGCCATTTTGTGGTCCAACCCTCAAACCAGAGGTAGCTGAGCCTTTTCATTTTCAGCCCCATAATTTATATGAATGGGATGGCCTGTCGGAGGATTTCACAACAAGCCCATTTTCTTCTTGAGACTCTTCTTTTGAGTTTATTGTTTGTTTTTATTGGTCTGTCTTGCTTATTCTTTTTGTAATTCTGCAATAAATAAAACTTGTATTTGTCAAGCACTATAAAATAAAGGTTAAAAAAATCAACATAGTTATAATAGTAAATATACAGTCTAATTAGTACATAGGCTCCTGTTTGGGGGTTCTGTGTACTAATTTATCATAGAGAAATAGAGTAATATAAAGCCTTGTTTAAAGGAACACGGGACTTTTTGATGTATTAATTCTTTTGTCAGTCTGTTGGTAGTTAATTGGACGAACTTCCCCACTCTTTTGTTGTTCCTCTCGGTTTCTCTCTATTTGGATGTGTCTTTTTTCTTCTTTGGGTGGCAATATTGATCAGTTGTTCTGTGAAGTCTAGACTTGAAAATCCCAAAATACTGTTGGGTGGATTGCTTTGGTATTTTGCTTATTTGAGATGCCTAGTGGAAAGTCACTAAATCGCTCGGATTTGGTTCAGGCTTTGGAACTTAAAAAATAATAGTAATAATAATAATAATAATAAAAATAATTAATCTTGATTCCTGAGTTGTTTGCCAGCATCATCTCCCAAATTTGATTCACATCCAAAAAGCACTATGACTAAAAGAATGAACATAATGGAACAAAAAAAAAGTACCCATGTCTCATCCCCACATACCCCAGACTGAACGTCATTGAATAGTTTTTTGGAGCTGATTACTGACCTGAGAGAATACACTGTGAATTGCTCTGGACAACGCACTGAGTAGATACTGGCCAGAAATGATTGTCATGATGGAACATAGATGGGAAAAGTGCACTTTCTGAAAATGGACAAAGTGAAGTGCTGTAAATATAAGTGTTTTAGCATTGCAATTTGGCCTTTTTTTCTGCTCCAGGTGGATTTTAGCTTCTGTCTTGCCATAACGAGGTGGCAAAGTGTTGAGATGAATTCGAGCCATCATAGTGAAACAATCGGGGGGGATTAGTGTGAGAAAGAGTTTATGGCATTGCCAACAATAAAAACATCTGAAAACACGACAAAAAGTCATTCACTTAGATTTATAAACGTTTCAATAAAAAAAAAAAAAAATATGACAAACACTGCTATCTTATCTCTCATGTGCTTGTCTTTTCATTGGGATATTGTATTTCCTTAGATGGTTGCCATATTGATTACTTTCCAATTAAATTTGCTGACCTGCTTTCCTCTTAAAATCATATTGGGTCTTCTAACTACTCTAACTACTTCTAACTACTCCTCCACACATTACAGATCACAGATCGTTAGTCCCCCCATTACCTGCTAAACTCGACAAAGATATCTAAAGTACAGTAAATATCGGCAATCATTATGATGCCTGCCTGTCTGCCTGCTTTATTTTACAAGTTTGCTAATTACCACACATGCCACAGCCTGTTTCCCCCTGGAGCCCTCTCTTTCCACTTTCTCTCCTTCTCTCTACTCCATCGATCACGACTCAGGGAAAAGTAAACTTTGTGAGCACTTTATTTTTTTTTTTAATTTTATTTTCCCTCCACCCTGATGATTCCCAGTTGAGCTGCCTGTTTGTGGGAGCGCTAGCAGAGATGCTAATTTGTTCTTGACTAGTGGAGTAAAAATCATTAAGAAGTACTGCAACACCCAAGAGGGGGAGGAGGAGGAGATGACAGGTATGGGAGGAGGAGGAGGAGGAGGAGGAGGAGGAGGAGGATGACAAGGGTCCATGTACACAAAGCTGATTTCACTGAACCTGTGGGACTACTGTTTTATTTGAAAAGCATACCACACCATTTTCTAATAACAGTCATTAATGTTGTGTTGAAAGATCTGACAGCTAAACTCATGGTTTTGTTTTCTTTCTTTCTCTTCCATGTTTCCGTTTTCCTATGGATTCTCTACATAGGTAAGTCGGCCATGCTTCTCATCATTTACACAACCAGACACAGACATATAGCCCTCCAGCCATTGTCTGTACTGTATTTGTCTTAGTACAAACAAATGGCAATCAGAACTTTACAGGATCCACGCCATCTGGACTAGAGAAAGTGACTTCCTCTAAATGAACAGTAACTGATACCTGTGCAGCTGACAGTAGATCAAATAGAGGATAGCGGTTATTGCTCACAATCAAGTATGACAGATGTGTGCATTATGAAGGTGCAGGGTCACAGCCAATGCATGCACAAAGCAGTTTGTTCATCATCACCCACTGCTGTACTGCAGCAGGGAGCATCTGACTGAAGCTAATGACATTTCTGGTCTGTGCGTGTGTTGTGGCAGAAGCTCCACATATAATTAATTTGTATCACCTATGATGACAAAAAAAGCAGCAGTGTCTACTTTAAAATGCTCCATTGGTGAGAGGAAGTGAAAAGTGAAATGATTTCTTTACTGGGATTTTGAGGCAGAAATAAGCTCATGCATTTTCTATAAAGAAGCAGCTTGTGGTCTGAAGAGAAACTGTTGCTCCTTATTTCCTTCTACCATAACTTTGAACAAATTTGTGCTGAGGTTTGATGAGCATTTACAGACAATGTGACTGGATCACTGTATGGCACAGACAATTTTCAGCTGCTTTTCATACATCTGTAGAAAGCTCTGAATGCTTGTGCATGTTGAAAGGCAATTTTTTTAGATACTGACACCGAGAAAATGTTTGTTTCTTTCCAGGAAAAGTACTGAATGTGACTTACTGAAATCCCACAAAAAATGTAGTCATAAAACAGCTTAAAGTGATGACTTTCCCAGTGCTTATAATACTTTTACATTATGTTTTTATTAGTGTTAACAGTGCTATGGTCCACTTCCATTTGCCTCACAATTGTATAAACATTGGTTTTTGACAGCTTGTCATTGCTCTCCTAACAGTATTGGATATGTGGTGGTTGTCTTGCAGAAGAACATGTTTTAACAATGAATGAAATATGAATTAAATATGCTTGTAATGATGAATTATATCATGCACATTACTGTATATGAGCAATTCTGTTATTCTATAGCATATGAACTTGCAGATGTAGCTGATGTTACTTAGTTTACTTTCAAAATTTCCAACTATGAAAATCCTACGCTGCTAACTCGGAAACATTTTCCTCCATATATGCAGACATAAATAAAACACAAAGCAGAAGACAAAAATTCTGTTATACTACAGTGGCTGGTTTACATAGTCCATTGATCTCAGTTGGACTTTTTTGTTTCCTAGCAACTGATCTAGGTCTTTAATAGCAAAGTCATTAGTTCATTTTTAATGGTGCAACCTTCATTTACATCCCCGGTCAGTAATTGATTTATAGATAATCTGCATTACAGCTAAAATGTATACCTAATATTTATTTGGGATTCATTCTATTTATAAGCTAAGATAATCACCACACCATTGTATAAAAAGTCAATAAACATGCAGGATTTTGTTCCTGATTGTGAGAAAAGATTGAAAGCATAATTCAGTCAGTCTTTTGTTAGGAGACAACATGTAATTTATAGTTTATAGTAATATCCTTAGCTAATGTAAACTCATCAGCCACTGTAACGAGAGTCTCTACTTCTCAGAGCACAAAGCCTCTTCTGCCATCTTGCATGTTTATATTTCACTAAACAGTGTAGCTACTTACACTTAATTTTAAAGTTAAAGTTGAAATATGGACTTTCAAATTTTTTTAAACAAACCTAAAATGAACAAAAAAAAAAGAAGCTTCCATGTTACCCTCAGTGTGTTTTTTTTTGTTTGTTTGTTTGTTGGTCAGGTTGTGCCACCTTGTGCCACATGAAAAAACAAACAAACAAACAAACCCAGGAGATTGTACCTAATCTCCTGGGAAATGTGACTGATTCCCACTGCAGCTTCTTCCTCTCATTTGTTGTAATCTGAATGTTTGGGTCAGACCATGTTCACATTCCTTCAGCTGCACTCATGCGACACATCCCCAGTTAATAGCAACAGTAATCACTTTGTTCGCCACAAGCACTCATTTGGCAATATGGTTGAATGGGCTGCAAGCTGTTGTGGAGGTATTTGTTTGGCTCCTGACACTAAGTGTTTTAGGGACACACGAGGGAGCAACTAAAGAAGGGTAGAAAAAAAGTATGCTAAAATGACAATTTCATAGGTTTTAATGGGCGTACAGATGCACATATTTTTATATCAACTTAAACACCACAGACATACCATCGACTCAATCAGTCATACCTTGAATCGGCTGATTTGCATCACTTCCACTGAGAAGAAAGTCTATACACTCACATTTCCATTGAGCAATTTCATACCCAGTCATAAAGAGTCTAATAGTGTATAATACAGCCCAGAATTTATTGTCCACACTATAATTCTCCTCCCTTGGAGTTAGAGAGGTTTCTTTTATTTTCTTTCATTTAAGGTTGTAAATTACCATACCCTTCTATTATCTATCTTAAACTGACAACAGATGTATTAGAATCATTTTTATTCCCAGTTAGAGGGCTCATTTTGAGAAGAGAGCAGCCTAACTCATACATTTCTCAGTGTTTGTTTTCTTATGAGCTATACCATGTCACGCAGGGTTGTGTCATGTCTTTGTCTTATGTTAGCAAATGCATACAGTTCAGTTGTTTTCACATGAAGGAGTTCTGATTGCTCTTACAACAGTCTTATTAAAGTAGGGATGGGTGGGGTTTTTATATAACACTTCTCCACCCTCTTTGTTATTGTATTGTTGTGAATGTTATCGAATGTTATCGTTTGGCGTAATGTCCCGAACATCATTTGTGAATCAGGTGGCAGCAATGTGACCTGGAGCTTTTAACAAACAGCCCTGTAATTATTACAATCATAAACATGACCTTTGAGTGAGCCAATCTTTGTTTGCTTGTCTGTTAAACAACAAAGCCATTGTAAGTCTCACTTTCAGCTGACGCTTTTCCCAAGCCTTAACTGAACTAAAACAAACAGGGCTGTGTAACTTTTGCTGAACCTCACTGTAGCAAACATGCCACAAAGACATATACATCCATGAGAAAACGCAATAATCTTCCATTAAGTTCTTTCAAAATCCTGCCTTGTCAACAGATGGAGGTAACTTATAGCCTTGTTGATTAATCAGAAGTGACAAAAGAGAGACACAACATCAATGCTTGTTCTGGTAGAATTACAATAGTGTACTGCAGGAATGGAGACATATTTTTTGTGAGGAATTATAACAAGGCTGACCTATTCCTCAACAAAACACATTTACAGGGAGTCCTCCTAATTACACTGCCATCCTCGTACATTTGCATTTCTGCTGGTTCTACACTGGTGGGTGAGCTGTTTATTTTCTGGGAATGGGGTCATGTGATGAGTGTCAGCAAAGATTATGTAAAAATTATCTTTTTTTTTTAATTAGGTAAAAGATGCAGTATTAATTTTATAACAACCTGTTTTCCCCATTTAACTTTTCTGGCTAAAATAACAATTTGCTTGAGCAGTATCACTTTTCTATTTTAGGCAGAATAGCAAATAGGCTTTATATAATCTAAAATATGATGCATAATACTCAATTTAGGATGAACGTTTTTTATATGAATTTATCTTCTGTATGTTACACAGACTGCGAATAAAATGAAGGAACTTTGAGAAGAGCGGTTAAGCACAAGAACATAGATAACATAATATGATAAGATTGTCATTTTATATTAGTAAAATATAAGTCAGCTTAGATTTTTTGAAAAAAAAAAAAAAAAAAAGTTTAGATAAAGTATTTAATAGAAGCTTTAGGACTTTGGGAGTTCTCTAGTGTGTAGGTTCTAATAGCAAAAAAAAACTGTCAACCTTTGTGACCTGGGAGTAACCAAAGACAAATTTGCTCTGTGTGAAAACCATACTCCACACAAAATGAAAAAGGTTACCTTGGGACTTTGTTCTGTTTGAATCTCCTGCTGTAGCATGGTATCATCTATTATTTCACTGTAGGCTACCTGACCCATAACAAAGGTGTGACGAAATGACTGTCAGCTTCTTTTATGTTTATGAAGTAACAGCATTGATTTTCCCACCAAAACATGTTCAAATATGAAACATTATAACTGCACTGACATTTACTCTAAAAACTGTTTGAATTTGTTAACAAATCTCTCTTGATTGTAAAGTGAAGTGTCCTGTATCGAGGCAGCTGAAGTTTCAAGATCACCTCTGCTATGGGGGGATGACACCACACACCATTTTCTGATCCCCAGGCATTGTATTGATTGAGCTCTCAGCTGGAGGATCGTCCTGCCCCTAAGCTCTCTGCTTTTCTCTTCTTTGGAGACTTGGAAGGTCATTTGTGACGGCATCCGACTTTGTGAGCCTGACACATTTCAGTGGGGAATGGTTCAGGGGCAATGGATTGAATGTAGCAATTTCTGATAGTTTCTTCCCTGAAAATGTTAAACGAAAGAAAATTAAGTGGTGAAACATACACATACGCACACAAAGGAAAGGGGGGGTTGAAGGGTTGTGTGAGGGTTGGAAGGATATAATGAAGGGCAGATTTCATTGGAGAGGTTCCTGGATATTGGCTGGCATTCTGGGTCTGTGACATTTCTCAGAATCTGCTATGGGCAGCAAAATCAAGCTGAACTTGCTTTGTTGGCATGCAGTCCTCGGTAGAGGGTCAGAAAATGATAAAAAAAAAAAAAAAAAAAAAAAAAAAAAAAAGGGCTGCAAAAAATTCTTTTAGTAGTCGACTAATCACATTGATATTTTTTCTGATTAGTCACAAATATTTCTGTTTATTCAGAATAAATAGTAATGTCACGATACACAACATTTTAGTACACTCAATTAAGTGCAAATATCTTATTTATAATAAAATACTGATTTATCTGAGAAAAAAATCATTAAAGCTTTAAAGATAAAATGCCTTTTTATGCAATTCTCTCTGTTGGTAGTATTTGGTAGTTCAGTGTGCTCAGGGTGACAGTGAGAATTGTTGTCAGTGTTGTGGATAAATGAGCTTATTCTGAGATATGATGTGTTTTGTTGGTGAGAAAGGGTTTTGAAAAAGTGGCTTCGGTATCGGACAGCTCTATAGGACAGCTGCTTCACTTCACTTAACACTTTAATCAACATGACTTATTACAAGGCTTGGTTTAATACTCGTTTCTAATTGTTCAATAGCTTCACTCATCAGTCTATTATTTAACAGACCGTTGTGACGAGAAACGGACGGTTGCTCGGTACTAATCACACTAAGAGCCTTGTCTGTGTAAATGTGCAGAAGTCTGGTCATTTTATCAAAGTGTAACTTGTCAGAGATATCTCTGCCATATGGAATATTTTCCTAATATTAACTGATGGTGACAGTGTTCATGTTTTTACCTTAAAGACACTAATCAAGGAACACACAGGAAACTAATGACACTTTTCCACTACACAGTTCCAGCACAGCTCAACATGTCACGTTTAGTTGCGTTTACTTTTTACTACTTTTTTCCTACTCTTTCACAGTAGTGCCACATGAGCTGGATGAGCCCACATTGTAAAGAAATAAAAAAAATATTTACTTAAGTGACATACTCTAAGCCTATATAGGCTGATATGTTTCTAACAAGCTTACGAACTATTATTTTACTATGAGTGAGCCATACAACGTTTTCCTAATCAGTTAATCACCACTCTCCAATCAATACTTTGTTTCTGATTATTGTCTTTCTTTTTAAGAAGCTGTGTAATAAGCGGGTTAACATCCAGTGGAGCGGTCAGTGTGGTAAAGTTCTTCTTTGTGGGTTCAAAATGCAGTAGGTGTATACATTGGGATAAATAGGCCTACTGCCCCCAGCACTTCCTGTAGTGTACTACAGTAATGGAACGTGGTTCCTGAGTTTTAATTAAACAAAAAGATGTTTTGTCAACAATAAAATTTCATGACTAATCGTTGAAGCCCTGTAATGACAGCAAAACCACCTTTTCTTGGATGCAAACAATGCTCCCATTGAGTAAGTTGCTGTTGCAAATGACAGATTCATCTAAAAAAATATATTTTCTAAATAATGAAGTGGAGAAATAAAGGGTCTTATCACATGTAATTTTACCGCCTTATCTTTCCCTGCAGTGTTTTCTACACTGTCACTTTGCAGTTGGACCTGCTTTAGAGATGGCTGAACCTGCACTTTTGTGTGAGTGCTCAGGCTGTGGTTGTGTGAGTGTGAGCGAGGGCCTCCTTCGTGAGTGCGCTGTGCTAGTTTGAATTGGTCATTTGTTATATTGATGGTGGACTGAAGGCTCCCCATCGATTTCCCATCGATGTGTAGGTGAGCAGTAGATAAGGAAGAAGGAAGGAGATAAGCGCCTGTCGTTTTTCCCTGACAACTATGGACACCACAAAGGACAACACAAAGTCACCCACTGAGCAAAGACTCACCCACACACATCCACATTCCCACGCAAGTTCCCTAATAAACATACTTCACATCTCTGCACGTCGCCCAACCTCTTACGACAAGTCTGCAATATTGAATTAGCCCTTGTCTCTGTCACATTAGAGCTTTTCTTTCCTGACGGCACCGTATCAATCAACTGATTCATTCTTATTAGATTAAACTATGTGGGTGTCAGGTTGTTAATGTGGAAAAATGATGCATTGGAGGAAGAGGTTGGATAATCTGTTTCAGAAAGGGGCAGAAGTCAAACCAAAAAAAAAATTCTTCATTCATGGAAATTTAGGTCTTATAAATTTTAATTGCACAATTAAGATTATTAACCTTAGATGTTCATTTCTTTTTCTTTCTAGTGAATATAAATGTGTTAAAAAAAAATAGAAATCTAAATTTTAAACTCTAGAGAAGGGATCCTTTATTTTTTATAAGATGAAAGCACAAAATGTATTAACGTGCAGTAATTTCTGGTGGGGGTGGCGAGTAAATAAATTAATCCATGTGACATTTTCGGGCTTAAGTGAGGGAAAACAACTCTTATTGATTCATTTATACTTCAGTTAATATCAGCGATGAGAGAGAACTCAAATAATGCCTGTGCAATGCCATCCGAATCTAATCAAACTTAGATTAACCCTGTGACTTATATGTCTAGATAAGGTTGTCTGCCAATGGACCACATCGTATCCATACATATGTGTTGATTCTATATGGAACTTAACCCTACATCAACTCATTATAGGTACTGATATCCCCGTCTCATGAGAGTAAGTCACCAGATGACAGACAAGCTGCAGCTGCTTATGTCCAGCTACGTTCACGGCTGTCCTTGAAGTGCTGGCTCAAATGAGAGTCTAGCTTTGTTCTGTGCCTTTTGATACCTTCACATTCATCATTCAGGTTAAAAAAAAAAAAAAAAAAAAAAAAAAAAAAAAACCAAAAAATGCTTGCCTTTTCAAAAAGCAAATTTTGCCTATAAAGAGGTTGCCCTACTTTTTCCCTCTTTTCAAATTCACTATCTAAATCAAAATAGCCACAAAGCTGTGAAAACGCAATTTATGCCTGCTCTATTATTTTAAGATTAATCAGTCCAGCAGATTTGATTCTTAGTAACATTAATTTTAGGTTGGACTGTAGGTATGGAGAATGTCAAAACTGTGCATCAGCAGCAGCGTTTAAAGGCATTCTCGCACATTTGCCTTATGAAGCAAAGTGGGTCTAACATGGACAAAAGTTTAGTGTGAAGTGTTTTTGGCAAAGCTGAACTATTGCTTCAGGCTGCTGGAACAAAAGCAGACGCCATGCTGTGTCTCCCTGCCAAATTTCACAACCCTGTAAATGGCTATTAAAATAGGGTTGTAAAAAATGCATATAGAGAAGCAGCCAGTTTGTTGTTTCCTTTGTTATAGCCCTCTTCTGAGCCAAATAATAGCAGTGTGGGATCATATGGTCAGACAAACAAAGTCAAAAGCACTTTTCCTCCTTGTCTCCAGCACTTCTGTGATGACAGTGATCATGGTTTGGTGTCTCTGGGAAGTGAAATTGGAGTTGGTAACGTGTGAAGCCTCTGCACCACCTGCAATGCACATGCATATGTCTCAAAGCCTTGCAACCTGGGACAAAGGAACAACAATCACACACTTGAGCCAAATGAAGGAGTCTGTACTCTGTGTTTGGAAACTCCTCATTGGCCTCTTTAAAATATAAATAAATAAAAAATACTGCTTCATCCAAGCCACCGTTCCCCGAGGGAGACCTGGTAGAAGTGATTTACTTGTTTTCCTCATCCTTGTTCCAGCCACACATGGTGTTGGACAGGACCTAAGGGGGGACGTGGACTCCTGGGAGAGTTGGGCTTCATCTCTACATTTTGTAGAGTTGCAGAAATATTTGCATTTCTGAAATATATGTTTGTCAGATTTTTGTATAGACCTGAAAATCCAGTATGTTTCCAAGACTGTCAGTGTTCCTTATAATGATGCTGTTATGTAAGGCCTATTCATTTTTTCCTGTTAATCCATTTGTTCCGATGAGAGCTGCGCAGCAGTGGTGTGTGTTATCTGTCCTTTCTCCTGTGTCATGTGCAATAACTGTGCAGACTAATTATGGATAAAATACTCGACTGTCAATTAACAAGTTGGCTCATTATTTCATTTATTTATTTTGATTTGAGAATATGTTGCTGTGGGAAATTGACCTGATATTGGTGCTGGAAATACAGTAGCTGCAGAGCAATAGCAAAAGAAGACAATCTGAGAAATCGGAATCGTAACCCATGTGTCAACCCTCTCAAAGGTCCACCTTTAACATACTGGAAGTTGTTGTCATGAGAGCACAGGCATGAATGTTTTTGGTAAAATATCTATATGTAACTTTTCTGACATATTGTATTCTGTTTTAATGTAAGACCAGTTTTAGGTCGGTATCTACAGTGTAATCCATTTGTAACAAGTCGGAAAATTTCCACTTGAAATACAATCACGTTCATAGACAATTTAACATGGACTCATTAAACTGCAGCCTTTGCGATTTGCCAGTTGCCTTCATTCCAAATGCAATTTCACTTTGAAAATGATTAATTGTTCAGCCAAATACAAAAGAACAATAAATCATTTCATGCGATCTGAATGAAAAGATCAGTCATGTTTTGTATGTATTGCGGGCATACACACATAGACTTCTTTTCTTTATTTGTATTTTTTTGTATAACTTTATTGGCTGTCTGGATAAAAGACTATTTCAACAACAAAGCTGAAGTGTTTCAAGTACAGAGTCTAGCTTTAACAGTTTTATGAAGCATTTCACCGAACACATTGTCTTAAAAACTATTGAGTGCTTAGATGGGTAAAAATATAAGTCTAGTATACCTGCCTCTTTAGGACCTCTATTTTATGTTCTTCTAGATAACCTGTGTGGACACCCATAGAGAGGACCAGTAGTGTTTAAAACAGTCACAGACTGAAATCATTGCCATTGCATTTTAGATCTTGATGGTGTTCAAGTGGAAATAGCTCACACAGTCTCTTCTTGCTACAAGCTGCCAACATGGAAAGTTGCCTGGTGCACCTTTAAATCCTTGTTTGATAGATAATAATTACAGAGTGAATCCTCTATATCACAGGGATACAGCACAGCAGTTGCTCAGTGTGGCAAGGACTCCTACAGAGCCTGCAAATGTAGAAACGGTACACCCACATCTCTCTCTCTCTCATACACCACTTGGAAATTGTTGCTAGGGGAATGAAGGGCAAGTATCCATGTGGTAGAAATGCAGTTGCACTCTTGGCAGCCTCTGACGGGGTTATTGAAGACTCTTGGTGGCAGCAATGATACGATCAGCTTGAGCTTCATCTCTGAGTTGGAGGAACCTGATGTTGCAGCAAGACATGAAATCCCTTACTGCATCACACACATACTCAGATATTAACTTAAAACTAGAGCAGATGTACACCTTGGGAAACGGGGTATATGGTGTATTTGCATCCAAGCTTTGTTTTATGTTCTTAGGCTATGTCACCCAGCTTTTTGATGCGCACACACACACACGCTACTTGAATAAAAAATTATGTACACACTCTTGGATAGACAGTGCTTCGTAAGAGTTTTTGGCCACCCTCTGTATGGTTACTTTCTGATGACCTGTACATGCAGTATGGCTAAATCAAAGCACAATAGAGGAGATTATCATCCCCTACAGCTAATGGAGTTGTTTTACACCTTTTAGACTAAGCTGTTAAGTCAAGCCAGGTTAATTTTATTTATATAGCCCAGCATCACAATCACAATTTGCCTCGAAGGCAAGTGACTCCCTCTATCCTTAGACCCTCACATTGAGTGAGGAAAAACTCCACAAAAACCCTTTTACAGGGAAAAAATGGGAGAAACCTCAGGAAGAGACACAGAGGAGGGATCCCTCTTCCAGGACGGATAGACGTGCAGTAGGTGTCACATGTACAGAGACAAGTTCAGCAGATGAAAAACAAAACGTCAAATATTACTGAGAGAAAAGATAAGAAGATAGAGACCAGGATGATTCAAGAATCAGTAACTTTAATAACTGTTAACAACACATTACCACAATAAGCTTTTTTTTTTAAACATAATGTCCAACCAGTGTAATAGATATTCTGCTCCCATAAAATAAAGAAAAACAAAGAACAAACCTCAACATGACTCATACTTAAAATCATGTCGCTGCTTTTGTATTTACATGCCCATATCCAATATCGACCCAGTGATGCGATAGTTATGAAATTATAGTTTTAGCATTTTTAATCAAACTCAATATGCAACAAGCTGGATTCCTCTCATGTTATCAGTGCATCAGCCCCCTCCATATACTTCACATTCTACCCTGTCTTTATGATTCCTTCAGCCGAGATACATCACACTAAGTCCCCCACAGTGAGGGTCATTACCATTGCAGCACCACATTGATTTGTCGCAGACTTCGCCACCAGCCTCACTGCTGTAATTGTGCAGCTGTAGAGTCCAATTAGCATAGGTTTCCATATGTATGGGATGAATTTCCATATATTATGACTATTACCACAAGAGTCCAGCAAAACAAGAGCTAATGTGTATTATTAGCAGGGCTGGGAGAGGGTGGAGGAGAGGAAGGAAGGGAAGGAGGGTGCCAAGGATAGAAGCTGGTACAAGATCCAGATTTGATTCTGCCTCCTGTCAAATATATCTTGGCCTCAGGTGACCTAATTAGGCTGGTAATAAATCAAAGAGCCCCACAGGCTCTTGCTTGCTGTTGGTGTGAGATATGTCAGTGACCCATGGGGAGGGCCAGGGCAACCATCATAACTTCCCTGAATCAAGGTTACCACTGAAAATCAAGGACTGCCTGTTAACTGTTAGCTGTTTTGGCACTTCCATGTTTAACATAGCCATAGATGGCGGCACAAAACTTGCATTACTTACTTACTTATTGAAAAAAAAGATTTTTGACTTGTACTGAACTGGTTTATTCTTTTGATTCATTTAATAAAATGTTTTCTGGATGTTAGACAAGACTGTTTCTTTTTCATTAGGGCATAATTAAGGTAGGGCAAGTTGTCACAAGAGCCGCCGTAGCCAATTTATAGCTGCACTAGTCCTTATAATGCCCATGGATATATGTGTAATGTGAGCGCCACTCTAAGTGACAAAGTCACATTTAATTATCGCTCAACTCTTCAGGTTATTTCAGGCCTATGGAGCATTAAACAACTAGCATCTCATCACTTTGGTTTTAATGACTTGCAGCTTTTCATTCTCGCCATTGTCATTATCAGTGCCATTCCCCTGCACAGCTTTAAATAATGTTTACAAAGGTTGAGATACATCTAAGGGGGGGGGGGGGGGGGGGGTGGTGCGGGGGGGGGGGGGGGGGGGGGGGGGGGGGGGGGGGGTGGACCTATACATCAGCCACATTGTATACAGCTTGTCCTTTGAGGGATGTGAGTGGTGCTGGACTCTGTGTACCCCTGGGAAAGGTCACCAGCATTGGTCCTGTCAACCAACATATTGGGACAAATCACCGTTTACACACTTATTTTCAGTAAATATGAAGTCTTCAATTAACCTAAACCCATCTGTATGCATCTGGACTGTGGTTAGAAGCTAGAATATACCATGCCATGTTGGTCTGTTATCTCTTTTGATATCATTTATAGCTAATAACTAATTAGCTGGCTTCCCTTTCTGACCACTTTACAACCATTTTGTTGATTAACCATCCATTACAGAAAAGAGAACAGAAAATATTAATTATAAATAATATCAATGGTGAGTTTTACTCAACATGTTTTTTTTTTTTTGTTGTCATGTTAATTTATTTATTTGATTGTCCATAGTATAGTTTCATTTCCTGAAGTGATGAACTGTATGTTGGTGAACATACCCAAATTGAATGGTCTTTCTTTCTTTCTTTCTTTCTTTCTTTCTTTCTTTCTTTCTTTCTTTCTTTCTTTCTTTCTTTCTTTCAGTTGCCAAATCAGTGATGCACCCTTGGGTGTATCAAATTCAAAGCCAGTCTCGTATTTCTCATGGAACAGTTCTTGGGTATATGTTCACACAACATCTGCAATCATATTGCTGTTTATAGCAGCAGTTTATAGAGAATGAGTAAATAGGGTAGAGGCAGTTAAGATCAACTGAAAAACAAATAGTCCTACTCCCTAAAAGAAGTGTGTCTCTAATGAAACCAACAGAGCAGTGCTTTCCAACACCAAGTCACTTATTGATTACATCCTCAACTGTCCAGATACAAGCACGCAGTCTCTCACGCTCTCTCTCTCTTGCTCATACAGCATCCACAGGCTGTGGATCCACAGGCTGTGGATGCTGTATGGACACGTTCTTGCTTGGAGGCTATTAGTGTAGATGGTGGGGAACGGCAAGCTGGCAGGTGTGACAGCCCTTGCACTCTGTGTGAAGGCAGCTAGCAACCCCAATATGCCAATACCTCAGCCCACAGCCCTCTGGGAAATGTCCAGTTCCTGTTCGTATTGGTGGAAAAATGAAGCTGACAGGCCTTCGAGGATGGCGCTCGGTGGAATACCTTGTCTTTCTCACTTACGCTCTCACTCCCTCAATCACCTCTCTGTTTCCTTCCTCTTGTTACTGGCCTGAATGTGTCCTGGTGGGCTTTAGAGCCATAGTAAAGCGGCATTTATCTGTCAGTTAGATAAGAGAATCAGAAACAAGTCATTGTCATGCACTTTACTTGTACTGCGGTAAAGAGTCTGCCTGCTGTTTTGAGATACACCCTCCACCATCCCTTTTGATTTAATTGTTTTTGGTCATTCTTCATCCTTTTGAAATAAATAACAGGGTCCTGTTATAAATTTTTGAGAGATATGCTTTCAGAAACCGACTCTAGGGACAGACACCAATTTCACATATGCTTTTATGGCTCTTTGAAATGAAGACTCTGGTTAAATCATCTGAGCTCTTTTTGCCTGCATTTCTATCTGTGGTGAGAGTTTGAGCAGATATGGAGTGGGATATAAATAGGAAATTATTATAAGAAATAAAGGTGTAAAGACAGATGTCAGTTTGACACAGGACTCTTCTTTTCAATTAGCAACCTGTTTTAAAAGGTATTTGTTTTTAGTTTTCATGTGACAGTTGCAGTGATTGATTATTCCAAAAAGGTCATCATGAAATAATATGATTTACTGTGTGATAGTTAATCAAAGTGCTCCTTGGTAAAAACTGAGGAAACAGTAGTGTATATGATATACAGTATATTAAACCTCTTTTTAACCAAGGAGGTTATGTTTTTGTCAGTCTTGGTTTGTCTGTGTGTCTGTCTGTTAGCAAAATACCTCAAAAAGTTATGGATTTTGATGAAATTTCCAAGAAATGTGTGTAATGGGACAAAAACTGTTTTTGGATCCAGAATTTCTTTGAAGGATTCTTAATCATTGCTTGGCGGAGGTCTGCGCTCTCCGAGCGCTTCTAGTTTTATACGGCTGTTGAGGAAAATGAATATAATTTTTTTATACTTATTGTGATTTAACTGTTCCTCATCCCCAACATCAACACCAAGTACACTGATTTGCAGGTAACAAAAGCTTGCCTCTCTGACCCAAGAAGGACAGACATTTTGAGGAGCTTTTGATTAATGTCATGTAAATCAATGCTGGATACATTTTATTGTATTTATTGTAAATAATGCATGGGAATTTCAACTTAGTCTTACATTTCTCTTATTGCAGTTGGAAAAATGTGTGGCTATATTCTGTGCTATATTGTGGCAAGGCTAATAAAACATGTTTTTTTGTCTATAGAAACCCCCCACCCCCTGAGGTCATGCTTAAGTTCAAATTATGTTTGTCACTTTGAATTTCAGGCTACTAGTGGAAATTGTTTGTTTCATTATAGCTGTAAAATCTACTCCCACTTCACAAACAAGGGCACACTGTCATAAACTCTCATGCTTTCATCATACCAACCCATTTACCCCCTGGCTACAACTCAAGTGTCAAAGGATTAGCATAAAAATAGTGGCAACAATGAATTATCATGGAATGTCATTGAGTGTGTGTCTGTTGATAGCAGCACTTCCAAAACACTTCGTATGACAGTGAAATTATGCACAAACAGGATGCAAAAAAGAACCAGAAATGTTTGAATAATTCATACATTGAGGGTAAGACATGTCTTGTCAAGGAGATGAAATGTATTCCAAAGTTACACATCTGTTATCTCGGCACAATATATAAATACACAAGTGCAGTTTAAACAGGCATAGACGTCAAAAGGCACTGCGGGTTGAAGTGTGTCTTCCTCACGATCAGCTTGTTGCTGGCCTGTTTTTCCCACAGACTATCTTGTTTCCGTGAGACAAATGGCCAAGGTCCCAGGCTGGAAGTGGGGCACCGTACCCTTCAGTATCCTTCACCAGACTCAAACACACTGTGTGACTCACTGCTTGGTTCACTGTGCAGCAGAAAAAAAAAGGTGAAAGATGAGAAGAGAAAACAAAAACAGGATGTGTGTAGGAATAAGACAAGGGGTGTTTGCAGAGAAACAAAAGAAGTCCCACTATGTCCTTGTGAAATCAAAATATTTTAACACCACCACTCTACCTGACAAAGACGTACCACCACCACCACCACCATTCTCTTACTTCGTATATATTTGACTGTGATTTAAAAAAAAAATAATAAAAAAAAATAAAAAAATTACATGAAACCACAATGAAAGATTGATGGAGACCCACTGATTTCTTATTCATATGTAGCTGCACTTTTTGGGGTCTTCAGGGAGAGAAAAGTAACATTTGAAAATTCAGGCAAAGTAGTGGAGACGTGCACTTGTTTTTTTTTTTATGACTAGTGCTTAATGTTCACCCAAAGTAATGGTTAATGCAAGTAGTAAATATTAAATGTAAAGTAAAATTAGATATGTTTGTGACTCCCCACATTTACATGTAGCTGATGTAAAACAGATAGTAATGGTGAAGACCAAAGATTTGCTAAAACTTTTAAACCAGGAGACATAACCTTTTTATAGACAACACATACCATGTATTAATTATGCATAAAAACCAATAACAAATGGAGGTAATTAAAGATAAGTAAAATTATGGCTTTGTGATGCTATAAGTCTAGATGTAGCTCATAAGTTAT
This sequence comes from Brachirus orientalis, assembly GCA_016785285.1. Taxonomy (NCBI): domain Eukaryota; kingdom Metazoa; phylum Chordata; class Actinopteri; order Pleuronectiformes; family Soleidae; genus Brachirus; species Brachirus orientalis. The sequence continues at coordinate 5,762,138 of JAFBJR010000129.1, forward strand.
GTTAAAGACCAAACTTAAGCTATAAATAAATGCAACACTAAGAAACACTGTTCAAAACTGAACCCTTCATATTATGTGAAACTGAACATTTCGCAGTAGACTGTCAGTTTGCCCGGGGTGTAGCCAACCTTTTGCCCTACTATGCCAGCTAGGATTGGCTGCAGCCTTATTATGACCCTCATGTGCAGGATAAAGAAGAAAATGGATGGGTGTTTGCTGGCATACAGTAGCCCATTTAAATGGAGTGTCATCATTTACACCCAGTTTTAAGCCCCTCCTCTGTAGATTTGAGTGATAGCTCCTGGCAGCACGGCCCCCGGGCAGTGAGTCTTAAACACAGTGTTCGGAGTCTCTCAGTGAAAGAGCCCAAGGCTATGCCAGCTGCAGCGTTGATAACCCTCAGTGGGGTGCCAGCATCGTCGCTGAGCGGGTGTACATGCACGACTGGAGACGTCATGTGTTTCTGTGTGTGTTTATTCTTGCACTTTTCATCTGACTGTGTGTATGAAGTCAGGCCTGTGTGTGTGCCAGAGACAGGGCAACCGATGCAGTTCAGGGTGTTTACTTTTAATTATGTTGTTTTCTTTAGCCCCTTTCTCAGCAATGAATGCAAGTTTCTATTAATTATGCACAGGAAATGTGCTGTGGGTTTTCACAGGCACCAAGATATGCCTTTTGTCTGTCCCCACATTTTCCTTCTATTGACTTTGAGCTGATGAACGAGGTGTGTTTTCAGCTGCTGTCAATGGATCGTGTTTAATGTCTGCCATTACGAATGATTAGCTTTGGATTAGCTGAAGCTTTTGTCTCGTCCACCCGCTTTGTTTTTCATGTCCCTTTCAAATCCAAGTCATTTGGAGACGTGGCTCTAGGGAATTGTATCAAAACCCAATCAAGTTCGCTCACACACAAAAAAGCCAGACACTACCTGCTTTTGTCACAGTGCTGTTTTTGATGGTGACACTCTACTTTGATAGTAAGATATGTTGGCAAATGATTTCCTTACACCTGCATGTTTACTAAATTGTAAACCAGACTGTTGATATAACATTGTTAATCTTTTTATAAAAATATCTAAGAATTTTTTATCCTTTTATAGCACAGTGGGTTTTGTAGCAGTTGTAATTCTTTCAATAAAAGAGCAAATTCCCACTCTCTATGTTTGGATTTAAACTGCATTGCAACACACAGGAGGCATTAATTATGGTGCTGTCAGTTAACTTCACACTAAATATGTGTGCAACAATCCCTCCTTATATAAACCATGTTCTGTATATGTTAATCTGCATGTATTTTATAAATCACAATTAATTTGATTGGTTCCACATCTGCATGATCCTCACACTCTCCTACAATTACCTCCTACATTTAGCAATGAATGCTTAGTGAAATGAGTGTTGGCAAACATATTTTTTCTTGTAGTTTTTCAGTTACCTTGAGAAACCACTGTCTTGCAGCTCCAACTGTCTGTGGCCTGCATGCTGACGGAGCTGTGAACAATACCCACTGGCTCCATGAAAAAAAAAAAAAAAAAAAAAAAAAAATCTTGCACTGTCTGAAATTTTGACCTTTTGGTCGCAGTCTGCAACCCTGAATCATGTGCAAATAAAGTGCATGAAAACAGTGCAGCTAGTGTACCAAGGCATTAAATGGAGTTTGTTTTACATCAGCATTAAGATAATGTGCAGTATGTGCAGAATGTGAAGCAAGTAACATGTACATTAAGTGCTGCAATGTGGAGCAGATTGTAATGTAACTTCAAAATTGAGATTGTTAACTAAAATGGAAGCTTTATGAGCATTTAACAATGGACCTCAGTCTTCATCGCCTTGTGGTGAAAGGTGCAGTCCCTGCTTTTGTTCATGCACTGAGATTCTATTACTCCAGTTGCTGCAGGCTACCCAAGTAAACTGGTTATGTTTTTACTGTGTGTCAGTAACTGACTTGCTGTGTGTGCCTGGGATTTTAGGAAATATTATGTGACAACATTTGCCTTTATGGCTATATATTATCAGAATTACAAGTTCTGTCCTGTCTTATAAAGTTTGTAGTTACAGTAGTTCCTCTGGTGGGAAAATAAATGAATAGATCAAAATCCCTGACATTCATGTGACTGAATCCAAATTTATTTTTGAAATCAATCATGTTTGAATATGTTTTTCAGTATGCAAACACAGGGGATTCAGTATGCAAACACAGGGAATTACTAACTTAGGTTTTGTATATATATATATATATATATATATATATATAACAGAATGTTACAAAAGACTTTTTGGATTTCAGAATGTGTTGCTTATGTTTATTTATTGGCTTATTGTTTATTGTGACTCCTCTTTGATGTATTTTTCACCTGCATGATTCAACACCTGTATGTGCAAACACAGTAAGAGATTTTAGGATAAATTCTAACAGGTAATGCATGTTTCCTTCTACTTTTGCATCTGTTCATTTATTTTGAGGTTTGTTAGATACACAATAGCTAAAGGCTTAAACCCATAGATCTGCGTAACTACATGACATTTAGAAGAACAGATACCCTTAGGTGTGGTATGATAACTTGCTTTCTGTTGTAGCTGAGATTAGAAGCCGATGTGCAAAGAGTGTGGTAATTGATACAGCAGGGCTTGTTAGACAAACACTGAGTTGACTAGCTCTCGGCTTGTAGCAAGAAATGGCCAATTTAACTTGTGATACAAATCAAAATAAAGTAATTGGGGGTTTCATCACCTTTAATGAAGTGGGGCATGATGTTGCAAAGTACCCCTGAAGATATTCTTTGTTGTTCATAAAGAATTTCCCTGTAGAATCATGAAAAATCATGAAAAACAGAAATAGACAATTCTGTTTGTTTTGAGCTCTATCTCACCTGTAAAAATGAAAAAAAGTGTCAGGTGTCGCTTTTTGGCAGGTGTGGTGTCATTCCAGGTTGTGTGGAATCAACAAATGTGTCACCATCGTCGCAGGTAATCATCTACATTTCACGCTCTGTTGCATTCCTAGGGACAAGGCAAAGGCCACCTGTGACATGCGTTGAAGCCACCAAGTGGCCAACATGCAGCGATGTAAACATATTCCTCTGTGTCGCAGAAGGAAGACATCCGCTTGTCAAGGTGTGTGTGTGCGAAAGGGAATCCAATTATCTGCTGCAACTGGAAGTGAGAGAAAATGGTGGTTAGCACACACATTGGTACCCAAGAGACAGGTGGTTCTCTGCTCTTCCTGTTTCCTCACATGCCTCCTTCCAACACACATACTGTACATATATATATATATATATATATATATATATATATATATATATGTGTGTGTGTGTGTGTGTGTGTGTGTGTGTGTGTGTGTGTGTATATACACACACATATATATATAGTATAGACACACACAGCGAGCTGGAGCTTATTTATGCACTTGTTCAGTCAACCTTAAAGTCACTGCTGGTCCTTGCTTCATGGATCTGTGTGTGTATGGGAACTTTGTCAGTTAGATTTGAATGTCACAATCCCCCTCATGTACGTCCCTGGAGAGAAAAAACACAAAATCGGCACAAATACAGTCCGCCCAGAACCAGGATACATTTTCCTCCACACTTTCTCATCAGGCCTTGCAAATGTAAGGAAACAGTCATGAAATACTCTTTCCGAGATGAATTGCATGAGCCTATAATCTGATATGACAGCTCTTGATCTCTGAATAAGGCTGCATAGCTTCCCTCCTTTGGAGACACATAAAGCAGAGGCCACATCTGTGCTCAGCTGCTTGTTTGTGGTTTGACTACAGAAAACTATAGATGATGAAAACATTTCTTAAAGGAGAATTACGGTATTTTTCGACCTGCGTCTTTTTTATAAATGTGGGTGTGTGTGTGTGAATGGTACTCAAAAAAAAAGGTTTCATAATTGGTCCAATAGATAGTATAGGGCGGCATCTGCTACAGGCGGCACTGTGTAGTCTCTATGGGGCATTCTTGCAAGAGTTATATTACCAGGCCCCAAGTCAGAAAAAAAAATCTCCTTTAATGTGATGGTTACACCATGCACACCTGTTTTATATGCACTAAGAGAAATTATTAGGTTTTGAAAGGAAAGCACTGAATGGTTCTTGTTTCAACATAGAGTGGAATTAGCATTGCATAGACATAGTATATCTACACTTTGCAAAACTTGCAGTTTTGTTGGGTATGTTCAGTTTACTTTTTCTATGTTTTTCTGTGCTCTTTGTTTGCCTGTGTTCCTTTAACCAATTTTATTTAAAACCGTGGGAGGATGAGGCCATTAACTTTTGATCAGATGCCATTAAGGAGGCAAAAACCATTTTTTACACTCTAATATTGTTTGATAAAGCATTTTCAATGTTGTGTGGGACTCAAGAAATGAATGAGGTATCATGATAAAATCAAACAGAAGTAGTATGATCATGTCAGTTTTGGTGCTGATCTGGCAATTTGTACAAATTTTAATGCTAAGGAAGGTAGGTGAGCTCTCTTATTTGCTAATGTTTTATTTTCTAATTTCAGTAATTACACCTATACAGGCGACACATTTATAAAATTATTTGTAAATTTCAAAATGTATGTATGTATGCGTTAACAGTATGTTTATATATAAATGTAAATATGCTGTTGATGTTGTTGCTTCTGCAGTGGTGGTAAATGCATGCACAGAGACCATGAAAGAATTTACAGTAGTTAGAGACTTTTGGGCAATCGCCAGATACAGTAGTTGTCAAGTCTTAATTATACTCAGAAGTAAGTGCCTTATGTACATATATTTGTAAATCATGTACTAATTATAATGCAGCACATTATAAAGGACACTAACTACTTGTGAATTTCTCTTCTGTGTTCTCTCTTTATTCCAAAGATAAGTACACAGTTCAGTGTTGTACTATGTTGCAAAGTCTGTTTTAAGCAAAAGTGTAACATTTGCCCACGAGCTTGAAGGAGGGCATGTTGCGTTTATGTATCCTCTCCTCCGTCCGAGAAAATAGATCTTGTCCCCACCTGCCCAATTAGGACAGTAATGGACAGTAATTCAAGAGCGCTTGTGCAGACCATCAATGTGTCATTTCCTGAGCTGCTGTCTGTGGTCACTCAGATTAAATCCCATGTGCACTTACATACACATACTCCACTCAAGCTACAACCTCTTTGACCCTCTGGTGATTAGGTAAGGTTTTAGGTACCTTTGTGTGAATGTGTGTGTGTGTTTGTGTAACTGTTTAGAATAGTAGATATGGCTATAATTACAAGTAAAAAGTAGAGGAAAGAGTTGCATTGCCGCTGGTGCAGTTAGCTTACTTTGGTCTCAATTCATCATTCTCACTTAGAAAACTGCAACATCCGCCTTGTCTTTTCAGTAACACACAATTTTTATTTGGACTTCATTTTTTTCAGAAAGTGCACTCTTCTCCTTTCTTCTCACAGATTAAGTTATGTTTCAGTATAATACACATTTTCCCTGCTTTGCAATTGTTTCAAGGTTGTTACTCTTACATAAAGTAAAAAAAAAAAAAAAAAAAAAAAAAAACTGAAGTAGCCTAAACAACCATTATTAGTAATAGTAGTGGTCACTGATGGAGACACTAATGTTTATTTTAACATGATAAAAATAAGTATATAAGCTGTCATGTGTAGAAAAATAGAATTGACAGCAACATTTATTCAGACATTCCATGTTCAAAAGAGTGTAGGATGAAACAGGGAACGTTATTTTCTTTTTATTTAGCTCTAAAATGTCTGTATTAAATCGAAGCTTTAGAGAAACTGAAAAAGCCAAATTAATCAGAAAAGAAACATACAAAACAAAACAGTATACTGTATTTGGTGAGGAATAGGCTTAAATGTGCTAACAATTATTTTGTAACTGAATGTCATATTAAATGTTATATCATAACTCTGTAAGTTTTATAAGCCCAGAACTTCACAGTAGAGTTTATTATTCACCTGTAGGTCTCACCTGATTTACAGATTTTTTTTTACTGTTGGGTCTGTGGGAGCTGTCCATGGTACTGAACTCACAGCATCAACACCATATACGTGCTGTTGGTGTAGTGCAAAGACCTTATATAACCTCAGGTGGGATTTCTCTTTCTCCCTCTCTCTTTTTTGTTAGTTTTTGTACTGCATTACTCAGTCTTTTCCATTTGTGTGCTGACAAGATGTCAAAGACAAGATTTCATTCTGTGGAGTTGTTTCACCCACTGTGTGTGAATGTCAGCTGCATGTAGGAACTCTCCCCCACCACCTTCACATCTTATTTCCTCGAGTGCCGTATCTCTTACAGGTGTAACAGAGAAAATAACGAACCACATTGACAATTCACAGGGCTTGGTCAATTTCAAGACTAATCAACTAAAATATGTCCATATTGATGCTTTTAATTCCTGTTCCATTGCCCCCTTTTTTCTTCCCCTGGAACATGATTCAAGCAAAAAGAAACAAAGTGTGAGGGAGGGTGTGTGATAGTGACAGACAAAAAGGAGTTTTAGAGGCAGTTTGTAGGAGGAACCAGCAGGTGACAAGGGCTTGAAGACACATTCCTGCAGAGAGCAGCCATTTGTTTGGGGCCAAAAACTGCATGAGACCACATATTTGACCAAACACCACTTGTCCCAGTGAAGAATACAGTTGCTGTAGAGGTGGCGCCTCCACTCATGTGGACAAATGCACATGTATCCACTGCAGAGGCTCTCAAATGCCCACTCTCTCTCTCACACACACATGGAGTTACATTTTCAGAAATTACCACACAACACTGACACTGGCATAGTTATAGACAAGAGGGGGCTTCAGAATGATCCATCAGTGCGAATGGCTGGAGTGCACATCAAACAAGTGACATGACAGACACAGCTCAGACAGATGAATAAACCCAGTCGCAGTGAGAGGAGCGTGAAAAAGATGTTCACATTCACTCATCCGTCCTCGACAGCAGCCAGCGTGCCACCCAGCTGTCCCCAAACCTCATGCCTGAGACACTCACACACACACTAATCCACAAACCCTCAAGCGACAAGCAATGGTATCAAAAACACTCAACCAGTCGCACATTTGTGCATGTGTAACACCAGCAAAGTGGCTCTTGCACACAAATATTCTTGCCACATCCTCGCCCATCATAAGATGTGGGAGTTGGCCACATTTTGTTGACATTTTCATAGGCACTAGGAGTAATTTATGCCAGGTTAGCTTGCTCCCAGTGCACTGAGCCAGAACACAGTAAAAACAAATACATGGAGAAAGAGAACAAATTACTTTTTTTTTTTTAAATGGCTCAGGAAAAGAATGCTCTTTTTTGCTCTATTAGGACAAAACGCAAGCACTGCTACATAGCAAGGGCGCTTGTGACTAAATCTAATAGAAATGCCATTTGTCATGGATACCAATGTGCTGTTGGCATCTGCATGGAGCCAGTTTTCATCTGGATGGAAAAAAATAAGATTGTGCTCCATGCTAAACTACCAGTACTGTATTTCCAAAGTCTATTTTAAGACTATGAGGTTAGGATTACAAAGGGATAAAGCTGGGAATAGTATTTAAAAAAAACCACCAAAAATATATCTATATTATCTCTGAATAGATTAATGCAATTTATATTGCCAAAACTTCCCCAGACATTAGAGATTTTTAAAATGTCTATTTAATTCTATGCAGTCCCTTAGTATGTCCGTGCTCTTTAGTACTTCTTCAGTATCTCTTGCATGTTTAGCATTTACACATTAATATTTAACAAACGTCAGATTTGCCATATTGGTGACAATTCCTTTGTACTTGCACCAAAACATGTACTGTACCAGTATAAATGAAACATTCTCATATGGCCCGATTTTGCAAGCATATCACATTTAACCTTTAATTACATTTAACAAAAACACTCTCCTCCGCCAAGGAATTTATGTTTTTGCCAGTGTTGGCTTGTCTGTCTGTCTGTCTGCTTTGATGAAACTTTCAGGAAAGGTGTGTAATGGGACAAGAAACAGATGTTAGATTTTGGTGCTGATCCAAAACGCTGTCTGGATACAGAAATGTTTTTATCATTATATGCAGTGCAGGGAGCACTTGCTGCAAAGCCTGATCACATGACACACATGCAACACTACATTCATTTATGTGCATATTCCCCCACCTTGTGGCAATTTGTGGCAGTTCTTTTGCCAGCATTTGTTTTTGTCTGTCTGTCTGTTAGCAAAATAACTCAAAAGGTTATGGACAGATTTGATGAAATTTTCAGTAAACGTGTGTAATGGGACAAGGAAGAGATGTGTTCCTGGTGGGGGTGATCCAGATCGCTGTCTGTATCCAGGAATTTTTTGAAGGACTCTTTAACATTGCTTGGCAGAGTTCTGCGCTCTGCAAGTTCTTCTAGTTAAAAATGCTAACAAAATGCTATGGTCCCTTCCTGGTGCAGTGGTGATTAAAGCAGTAGGTCTAGTTCATTCATACACTTGGTTTGAATAAAATCTGCCACTTGGAAACTAGAAGATACATATAAACTATAAGTTTGTGTCCTTAAAATTTTTTTTAGGTAACCACTCTTAAAATATGTAAATTGCAATGTGCTGGTGTCTGCATATGTCTGTTGCTGGATTTGCTGCAGATTTACTCATCCCATTGACAAAAGAGTTTGCAGATGTGTTAAATTTATATATGCACACACGTCTTTACACTGACTAAGGGAAACAATGCATTTCTTTGTATACAGTCACTTTTCTGGAGACAGAATGATTTATACTGTTGAGACTTTGCTTTTTTGTTTCCATAAATAAGACACATCCCCCTAATGTGATCGTGACAACATGAGTAATTACTAGGCCAGACAGACAAAAGCACACAAACACCACTCTTGAATAAACACAGTGGCATGTTCTCTGCTTCCAGAAGAACTCTGGGATGTCTTTTGGACAGTTTTCAGATTTCTGGGTAGTCCTGTTATGGTTGTAGTCAGTCATGGTTATTTGCATTTGCTTCATTATTTTACACATTTTAATACCACATTGTCCTTATTGATTAGTTGTGTACTTATTGAAAGTAAAACTACAATCACTCATGTTCACATTTGCATTGTCTGCAAAAATGCATGAAAAACAGCATGCCTGTTGTTAAGAATCCAATTTTGTAATGTATTAAATGGCCATTAAAAGACCTTAAAACACCAGTATTGAAGCCCATATGCTAAAGAAGAGGTCATAATTACCAAAACCGGAGATACTCTGGAGAAGGTTAGACCAGGACCAAAAATGACACCAGGGCTGAAATATTCATGAGGACATTTCTCATGCGCTTGTCTCTGAACAAGAATCTCTTGCTTGCTCTGCTGTAATCTGATTTCATTAAAAGTACAGTGCAGGTCTGGAAGAACTTAAGATTCTATTGGTAACAGCTGCATTATGGTTTTAGATTGAAATTCCATCCTATGGACACTCTCTATTTAAGGTGTTAATCATTCATTTATATACCAGCATATTAGTAAGCAAATACACATTCAATGGCAATTGCTTTTAAGGCTGACAAAGCCATGAATGAAATGAAACAAAGAGTACTTATCATTAGTTTTTTTTTTCTTTTCCTTTTCTTTTCTTTGCATTTTTTTTTTTTTTTTGGCACCTGCTCTGGTGAGATTCCTAGCAAGCTTTTTTTTTTTTGGTAGAAATTATATGTGGGAAACAATTTTATTTAAATTAACTCACAGCCTTGGTGACATCCATGCTCCTGCATGGTTCCTGGCTGGTCAATAAACTTCACCCCCTGGTGCTAACATATCCTGTCCATGGCCCTGTTTTTGGGCTGAGCCTTTTAGATGAATGTAATCCTTTGCTCATGTGTACAAACAGCCATCGGAAAAAAAAAACAAAATGAAACAAATAAAAAAAACAAAAAAAAAAACCAAAACACTGACATTGACATTAGAGGGAGACAACAAGGACATTTGGCCTTCCTCTTACTCTCCAAGCTCTGAGATCAAGGTCGAAACACTCACTGAGAGCAGATACAGTGCTCATGAAGTGGAAACAAACACATTTGAGTGTATACATTGTCTCTTCAAGAACCTACTTCCTACTTGTACATAATGGGTTTCCTCCCACAATCATATCCACTTACAAACAAATAACTACCACTTTAAAGGAGCTTTGCTTCAATTTTTGCAGTGGGTTGATTTCACTCAAGAGCACTCATTAATCTGTTGTGTGTATTAAAAGACCAACATCCATACATGTCTTCTTCAGATGTTCACACGTGCACAGCAACACTGACTGACTGGTTTTGGAGTGTGTTAGTGAAGCTTTGCCATGCACAGACAAGCAGAAGATTAGTGGTGACAGATGGGGGTGAAAACAAGCTTTCATCTCCAAAAGCATGCTAACACTTCCCACTTGTGTTGGTGTTAATATGCCCCTATGATCTCCCTCACTGAACACAACACACAAAAGTTTTAAAGAGCCCATCAATGTGTGTGGCATTTGCTCTACAAGGATGTGCAGTGCAGGCCATTCTGGGTAAAGGGATGAGTGGCTGTCCGCTCAGTGATTTATCTTTGCAGGTGATGAAATATACATTTATCTGAGAAGGACATAGCCCAGGTTCCAGCGAATGAGGCATTTGTAATGATAAGACTATTATATACACTCAGGGTGAAGATCAAGAGGGCGAGTCCGCAACACTATGATATACTATCTACTCTCTGCTAAAATGGAGCGCTGCTGCAGTCCATGGAAAAAAGGAGTGTGATAATCCATATTTTTATTGGCATTATTCATGGTTATCAGACAGATGGACATTGTAGCATTTTTTTCCCCCAATCTCATATATTTTTGTTGAGAATTTAAGCTCTAGACAGTTTAGTGCCACTGTCATCATGTAACTTTAAAATGCTGTAAAACAATGCTGTATTTGATCAATTACTGACGTGAGCATAAAGTAATTTGATAAAAAAAACAAACATATTGCTGAAAACCTCCATCACTTTGAGTTGTACATCAGTATAAGAGTAAATATGATCCATTAATGATCTGTGTTGTATGATATATACACTGCTTTTCCTTGTAGATAGACAGCTTTTGCCCATAGGAAGCTGACAATTGTGTGCCTTTTTTGAAGCACTTGCTCCTCCTTGCACCAGAGTCCATTGACTGATTTTACCTCACTAAACACAGCAGTGGCTGCTGCCTCCATCAGCAAGTTCAATTGTGTTATTTTTATATTTGAAAGCCTTCATTTGGGTTTACCTCTAAGTAACACAAACCTGCAAAAAATGGCAGCAGTAGACCTTTAACACACATTTTCGTTGATCTTAAATATTTTTTTTATTTTTTTTTTGTAAGTTGAACCACTTGGTACAGGGGATAAAGGGGGATATAAGCAGATTACACAATGACACATATAGTTTCCTGAGAGACAAGGCTGTCTAACAAAAACAAAAGCAGGGAGCATATAAACCTTTGTGTATAGAGCACTGTGTCCACCTTGACAGTGAGGTGTTTCTTGAACAGCAAACTCTGGATTCATCCTGACATAAAGGTTCTCTTTAAGGAGGAAAAAGAGGGCAACTCAGGAAACAATGACTGTACAGAGGGAGCTGATAAAAAGGATCAGGGAGAGGAAGGACCGATACAGGATGAATATAGAGGATCAGCTGCAGCAGAACAATGAGTCTGGAGAGGCCTGAAAACCATCTCTGGCCAAGCGGCGCCAGACTCCCCAGTTGTAATGGACCATTCTTCAACAAGTTTTGATCAGTCTCCCACCCCTCCCCTGACCCAGCCAGCCCTGCTTCAACCCCCCTCATCTGCACCATCTGTATGCTGGCCCACCTCCAGCCCCCCTCCCCACAGTTTCCAGCTCAACTCATTCAATTCAATTCAATTCAATTCAATTTTATTTGTATAGCGCCAAATCACAACATACATTATCTCAAGGCACTGTACATAATAAGGCCAAAACCTTTACAATATTACAGAGAGAAAAGAAACCCAACAGTTCACACAATGAGCAAGCACTAGGCATCAGTGGAGAGAAAAAAATTCCCTTTTAACAGGAAGAAATCTCTGACAGAACCAGACTCAAAGATGTGCGGTCATCTGCCTCGACCGGTTGGGGTGAGAGGAAAATGGGGGACAGAGGAGAGGTGGGGGACAGAAAGGGGGGAGAGAAAGAAAAAGAAAAATTCATCGCACAACTCCCCCGCAACCAATCTGTCCTTCACACCTACCCAGGTGAGAAATGAGCTCAAAAAGTTCAAGGCAAACTGGGGAGAGTACCACAGTTATGGAAGACCTCATGTGTGGTAGCAGTGCCAAAAACAGCTACAGGCCGGTGGCACTAACATTACACCTGATGAAGATCCTGAAGCGGCTGGTCTTGTTTCATCTGCATGTTGTGGTGAGACCAGCAATGGACCCACTGCAATTTGGCCACCAGCCTAATGTTGGGGTGGATGACACTGTCATCTACCTACAGGACAGAGCTCTTTCTCATCTGGAGGAGTCTGGTAGCACTGTGAGGAACATGTTTTGCGATTTCACCATTGCTTTCAACACCATACAGCCAAAATGCAGGAGAACTTCACCTCACATTCTGGAGGATTCCTGTGGATTATCTGGCTAGTTGATCCCAGTATGTGAGGACCCGGGATTGTTTGTCAGACATGGCTGTCTGCAGTACAGGGGCCCCTGCAGGGAACATTTCTGGCTCTGTTCCTCTTCATCCCATACATTGAAGACTTCTTATACAGTTCCCCCTCCTGTAACCAACAGAAGTTCTCTGACAACTCAGCAATTGTTGGCCTAATCGCAGATGATGACGACAGAGTGTACAGACAACTTTGTGGACTGGTGCCTGCGGAACGACCTCCAGATCAATGGAGGGAAAACTAAAGAACTGTTGGTGGAGACAACACTCTTCTCCAACACCAGTGAACATTAAGGAAAAGAACATTGAGATGGTGACATCTTACCTGGGTGTTCATATAAACAATAAACTGGACTGGTCTGGTCATGCTGCTGCACTTTATAGGGGTCAGTCCAGACTCTACCTGTTGAGGAGACTAAGGTCTTTTGGAGTGCAGGGAGTAAGACCTTCTATGACTCAGTAGTGGCATCAGCCATCTTTTTTATGGAGTGGTCTGCTTGGGCAATAGCATCTCAACAGTAGACAGGAAGTGAACAGACTGATTAAAAAAGCCAGCTCTACCCTGTGATGCCCCCTTGACTCAGTGGAGGTGGTGGGAGAGAGGAGAATGATTGTTAAGCTATCATCGCTGATGGACAAGCTCTCCCACCCTCAAGCAAGCACTGCTCTCAGTAGATCACATTGACATGTAACTGTCCCATGTGTAATAATACACCATCATTCTCTGATAAGTGCAATATCTCAAGTGCAATCCTGGTTTACACTAAACATTATGCTCAAACTATATATTCTGGTAACTCTGTCTATATTGTGTGTTATATTCTAATTTTGTATTGTCTTATTTTTTGTGGCTGCAATTTCCATACTGTATAACAACACATGTGGAAACACTTGTTTATTATTTGTTATTTGTTACCTTTATCTTTCCTGTCTTTGCTGCTGTGAATCTGTAAATTTCCCCAGTGTATGACCAATAAAGGGATAGATGATATCTTATCTATCTCATCTTAACTTATCACATTATTAATATAGTATACACTTAAGGTGAAGAGTGTTAACAAAGTATAAGATTTTATTGTTAAGTGGCTTAATATCCTCTCAAGATTCCTTATTCTATCCATTATACAGTGTCAGTTTAATACAACTGCATTTATCATTGTTCAAGTTGAAGAACAAAATCCCTTTCCTTCATAAGGTTGATGACGGTTCCATTTTGGGGGCACTTTTCCTCGTGGTCCATTTTTCACTATCATTCTGTCATCTTATCCATTCTCATTCTCTTCTGGAACAGCATGTTCCTCTTGAGCGTTGGGTAAAACATGAAGAATGCTGCTTCACTGACAGCCGCGCTGCATCACAGAAAGGTGTAGACAAAAAATCTTACTCTACAAAGGAAAGAAAATAGCACTGATCACATAAACCTGATGCATAAACAAATGACAAAGGAGAAAGTGGGTGATTGAAAGAGTGGAGAGAGTTGTGAAAGGGTTTTTACATCATTTCAGTTTACTTCCATGCTGGGCAGAGGTCTCCTCCTTTTCTTATCCTCTGCTGTCTTATCATTGGATGAAATTGGACTTTTCAAAAAGGGTTTCTGTATTTTTTGTGGGCAGGTAAATGTCAAAAAAAAGCACAATGGTTAGAAAATGCATTGCAATTGCTGCCATTTGCCATATTTCTCACCATAAATGTGTGACACTTGTCAGTGACATCTGTAGTTGTACCTTTGCATCATATAGTGAGTAAGGGTGAACCATCATTATCCCTTATGTGACTCTGCCCCCAGACCTCTGCTGCTGATAGTGTGATACTAGAAGGTTTCCGCAACATTTGGTGTGGGTGTCCCACTGCAGCCGGTGTGCACTTTTGTTTTATGGAAATCCACAAAAGACAGCACATTCCTATCTTTAACAACAGAGACTCTCACCACCACCATCACTCTAATCTGCACTGTGATTTACAGAACATGCCACTCAATCATACCTGCTCTTAGAATAATGGTGTCTCAATCCACTTTATTTCATTACACTAAATGGTGTTTTAATTGTGCACATTTAAGGAGAATCAGAGGAACAAAATGCAAAGAGACAAATGTGCATCAGTGAACAAGGTGTGCATGGACACGCAACATTGTATTAAAGCATTTAGATACCTATTTAAATGGTGTTTTATCTGTCTCTCACTCTTGAATGGCATTGAATATGCGCAGCCATCGACATTATAATGAAAGAATAGTGTCATTTTATACGTGACGTGAGAGGTGAAGTGTTACAATTTAAATAGAATAGATAGAGAGGAGGATTTTATTAAGATGGATAAGTGGAAGAATATTTATAAGAGAGAAGAGTACATCAGAGAAAACTACAGAAAAATCTATGAAGCCTGAAAACTGACACATTCCTTACAGATTACCGTCAGCTAAGTATAGTGGTGCATCAACAGTTCCAGTTAATGTGCCTCAGAACATTTAGCAATGTTTTTTTTTTTTTGTTTTTGACTCCTGTGTCATCCATACTGTAACAACTGGGCCATAAGGTTTCCCTCTTTTAATGCAAGCCTCCCCACCATGCTGTTTCAACTTATGTGAGGCACAAAGCAAATGATGGGCCTGTTCTATATGTCAGATAAGAACAAAGGTGCCTATATCAAGCTGTAACTCATAACTCTTTCTTTTCTTTCTTTTCTTTTGTTTCTTGTGCAGCTGTATTGAATTATCCATCTTGTTCAAAGTGAAATCAAATGTCCAGACTTTTACACAACAAAATATTTCCTTGTTGTTTGTGTATCAGGTGGGAGACACCTTGGTTATTTTGATTCTTAAGTATTAATTGGATGTTTTTCTGTGGTACAAGGTTGACGAACCTTCCATTAGTCCATAATTTGATTGTTTTAATAGTTTTCCACCTACAGCAAATAAGTATTATTGTTTTCCTCCCAGTGAAACACAGACACTTTTGACAGGATATCTACAATGAATTAATATGAACCATCTCACTAAATACCTTAGCATCAATCGCTGCTACAGTACAATTCAGTGCAAATTTTCACGTTCCAAAGTGGAACAACAGCCTTTCATGAAAAGCTGCACAGAGATGAGACGCATAATATTAAGCTGAAGATTGTCAGCATAAATTAAGTCTTCATTTGAGCTATTGTTAACATACACTGGCTTTTAAATAAAAATCCAAATTGATAATTTTATTAAACTAAATGATTATATACTAGATATTTAAACTTGTCAGACATTAAGGCAAACACTACCAGAGTTTGTATCCTGACACCATTTATCATTTTTCATTTTTACACTAGCACCTTGTGTTTTTTATTGATTTTGATCAGTCATTCCCTCCATGTACACTCGACAGTCAATTTTCTTTTGTCAGCAATAGAAGCTGAAATGTGGTGTCCTATAGGGATGGACTGTGTCTTGCTGTAACCCCACAGTGTGATTTATGTTGTGAACTGAGTAATATTCACATTTTCATTTAATACAACTTGCCTAGAGTGGCTTTAAAAGTGTAATACCACTGTTGTTTGTGGCCCAGGGAGGGAAAAAAATCACTGGCCAATATCATATAAACCCTTTTTTGCCACAGTTGTGTTTGTGCATTCATCAGTCTCTCCCACTCTGCTCCCACCAACATCAAAGATGTCTTGCATAGTGACACAGTGAGCAGGAGAGCTGCAATCCATTGTTGTAAACATCAATCAACGTGGGGAACATTCATAGCATTATTAAGCTAATATCTGCATATCTACCAAGGACAATTTTTAGCTGTTATTTATTCTAAATAATAAATCATTGATTTGGATAATGCAGCCCTTTGTGCACATTGTATGTCTTCTCTGCAGACAGAAAAAGCAACCATTTGGTTAGTAGTCAGAGCAGTAACCTAAGCAGTGCAGGCTGTCCTGGTACACACTACTTCTCCAGATGTGATCTGTTTGTCCAGGCAAATTGAAGGAGAGAAAGGGACAAAGAATAGGCCTATGAGGGTGCAGAATGGAGAGTGAGAAGGGTTATAGTGGTAGAGAAAACTGAGTAGAGCATCTGCATGCAATCGCAAAGCTAAAATCCTCCCTCTCATCCTGTTTTACCATCTACAGCAAAAACAGAGAGCAATCTCATTTACATCCCACTACACATTTACCTGCTGACAGCCTCCAGAGGTTCTATAATCAGCCAAAATTGGAGAGATGATTTTTTTTTTAAAAAACGAGTCTTTGATGTGGCGGTTTAATAATTTTTTTTAAGTAATTATATATTAGGTAGGGCAACCATGTCACGTGTAAAGGAGGTGCATGTCTCCAGTAAAAAGCAAATCAGAACAATGTCGTTTGTCTCAATTAGGAACAACAGTGAGCTGCTGTTAGGTAACATGATTGCTTTGTCCTTTTTGTTAGATTGGTGTATTATATATTGCTATGATTTCTTGTTGAATAATTTTGCAGCCTTTCTTTGCGAAAGTAGCATGTTCTCCTTGTGCATGCGTTGAAGTGCTCAGGTTTCCTTTCACATTGCATGGACCAGCTGGTTAGTTAATTAAGTAATTTATTCAGTTTATTCATGTTTACCTTCTCTGACAAAGGTAACAATAAGTCGTGTGTTTTATTTATTCATTTCTCCTGAATAAAATTATAATACATAACTGATTCTAAACACTAGTGCCGGTTTAATTCTCTCTGGTGTGAGTTTGCATGTTTTGTCCTATGTATGTGAGGGTTTTGGCTTTGTCATGCAGTACAGAGACATGCAGAATGGGTTTAGGTTTACTGGAGACTATAAATTGCCTGGTGGTGTGAATAAGAATGTGAATGGTTATTTCTGAAAAGGTGTAGGGAATTCATCTGGTTCTTTTTTTTTTTTTTTTTTTTTTTTTTTTTTGGTCTGTGCATGTACCCAGATTAAATTATGCTGCTGCATAACTGAGAGACTGGCAAACCGTAAACTTTTTTCCTTCAGTTATCATATTCATATAAACTATTCAAACAAAGTGGGACCCAGATACAAGAGAAGACAATATTCAGAGTGAGAGAATTTTACCATTCTTGTTCTATCATATAGTCAATGATAATGAGGTCTGGTGTGTGAGAATATAATGAAGACTAGTATAAGGTGGAGTAAGACTCCATTATGCCTATTTAATGCATATTAATTTAGTTTGGGGTTAAAACATGCAGGGTACAGATGTGTTCAACAGAATCTGCAGCTAAATACTAAGTAATTGGAGCAGTTTGGGAAGAAATGGAAGTTGTGCCATTCAGCAGCGGCAGATTATACATTTCTCCTTCAAAACAACGAAAAAGACACTCAGTGTAATTACCTTGGGATTATATAGTATACAGTAAGAAAAGAACAAAAAAATAACATACTGCAGGTTAATAAATTGCTCCTGTTTTTAAATGTCACCAGTGTCAGAGTAACCTTTTCTAAATCTCACCAGTTTCCTTAAGAATGGTTTTATCTTCAACTAAATTTTCACACTATAGTGTACATTTGTAAAGAAGTCGACCCAGGAGTGTGGTAACTCATGTCACAATCCCCTAAAATCCAATCTCTTCTTATGCTTTGCTACAATTAAACTTTTAAATAATTGTCAGGATTTAAACCATGAGATTTAAACTATCTCTTACTTTAAAACATGGCAAAATAGAAAAGGTGTCAGTCAAAAGTTTGGACACACCTCCTCATTGAATCGTTTTTCTTCATTTATTTTATGCATTGTAGATTAATACTCTAAACATCCAAACTATGAAGGAACACATGGATTTTTATAATAAATTTAAAAAAAGTGTTAAACCAGAGTATGTTTTATATTTTAAATTCTTCAAAGTATCTTTTTCTTTGATGGCAGCTTTGCACACTTTTAGCATTGTCTCAGTCAGTTTCATGAGTTAATCACCTGGAATGGTTTTCCAACAGTCTTAAAGGGGTTCCCAGAGATTTCCATTATGTTTGACCATCAGTTGTGTCATGCAGAGATAGGGTTGGTACTAAGGTATATACAGTGAATAGCCCTATCTGACTACTGTTCTAATCCGTATTATGGCAAGAACCTCTGAACACAGTAAAGAGAAACCACCGTCCATCATTACTTTAAGACACGAAGGTCAGTCAATCCGGAAAATTTCCACAAGTTCGAATGTATCCTCAAGTCTTGTCACAAAGAGCATCAAGAGCATCATGATATGACGAAGCTGGCTCTCATGAGGACCACTCCAGGCAAAGAAGACCAAGGGTTAATGTACCTCTGCTGCAGAGGATAAATTCATCAGAGTTACCAGCCTCAGAAATAGCAAATTAACAGCACCTCAGATTAGAGCCCACATGAATGCTTCACAGAGTTCAAGTAGCAGACACATCATAACACGTGTTGTAATCCCCATAAATGGGTATGTCTTTCAGAAAAACAAAAAAATGATACAGCAGACTGCAAGATGACGAATATGTGAAATATAGCTTGAGGTTGCAAGTCCCTGCCATTTCCACAGAATCATTTCAGCAGCTTTCTGCCAAAGAAACGCCCCTTGCAACAAATCAATTTTAAGCACAGAGAAACAACAATTCCTATCAGAACTCCCACAGGAAAACAATTTGAAGCAAGGCAATCTGTTTGGTTAAGTTGATTATAGAAACAAAAAGATTCCCTGCTGCTTTTTTTTTCCTGTTGTTTCGTCATGAGGAGACGAGGAAGAACCCATTGGGTTCAGGGCTCTTGTCTTTTATCTTATCAGTGGTCATCCTCCTTCTGCATGCTTTAAACCCACAGTTTGAGTCCAGGCAATTATCGAAGTAAATTAACTAATTACTCGGTTGTTGCTTAGCTGGAACGCGAACGTTTCATGGATGATTAACAGTAGACAGAGATTTGTGGAACATAAGAAAAAAGTTTCATCCTTGTGACGCAGAGTAATTGGAACATTCACAGCGAGATTGGTGCTTGGCCTCTCATTCACACATACTGTATGTATTTCACTCTCCGTTCACAGTGGAAACTAGCCATTAAACGGAAGGTTACTGGCACAGTCCCCTGCTTCATCTCAACAAAATGGAATCCTACATTCAATTCTTAGTTGTTTTTTAATGTCCTACACTTTCATCACTTCCTTTGTGTTCATTTCAATGCCATCCATGGTGACAATCCTGTTTTAGTTTCTGTTTTAAAACCCAATATATTTGTATCAAAACAATTCCTATTGGTTCAAAACATTGCTTTCAGGTTCATCTGTGTGAACAATGGGTGACTTTCTCTCTGCCTGATTTTTATACAAATTCCTGCATTATGAGAAGAGTATTGTAATGTTGTAATGTTTGTTTGTTGATCTGACATTTGCCATAACAACATACATGTATATCATAATTGTATCATTTAAATAAAATAACATTTTCTCAGTGTCTAAATAATGGATGCTCTTAGAGAATGTTTTACCACGCCGTGCTATCAAGATCACTTAGCATAGTTAGCATAGATCCTGCTTATTTGGTCTTCAATATTGTGATTGCGATGTTTTTAGAAATGTGTATTTTAGATGGAGTAATGTGTGGTAAAAGAAAAACAAAATGTCTTGGCCTTGGCTCATCCTGAGGTTACCCTGGTGTGCTGCAACAAACCACTAGTGTACATGCATAAAATATGCCTCATTTCCGATTCCTCCAAACAAATCTGGACATTTTGCTTGTAGTAGGATACACATGCAAATCTGGACATCACACTCTGTGCATCTATTTCCCTTGAAATTTTGGATCTTCTCCATAATGCATGAGGAGTGCGAGAAGCTCCACGGTCGATGCGGGTGACGATCAGGTCGACTAACCCTCGGCCTGCTTCTGCTGCACCAACTGTCCTAATTATCCAGAGAATGTCTCCCCTGTGTGACCTGCACATGCTGTACATCCTCACAAATCTCTCCTGTACACATTCTGCTCTGTCTCTCCAATGCATGAGTTGGGTTATCCACATTTCAGTGTGAGGACAGAGCCTCTGTTGTCTCAGTGACAACCTGATAGAATAGATATGTGTCAATGGCTAAAGTGAGACACACTTTCTATTTTTATCACAAGTCACTGCAAACCACAATGAAGAGTGAATACTTTAGCTGGCAGCTGCTAACAGCTGGCAGCTGTTAACGTCGCACACCCCTCGAAGCAATTCACTGTATTCCACAAGAGCACCTGACTAACCCTGGGTTAGTCTTGTTTTTAATCCAGTTGAGGGATGGTCATTTTTGCCCACATTGCTCAGTTCCAGCTCCATTGATCCATCTGTCTACCAGCTCTCTCCAGCAGCCTAACATGTATCAGTTAATTGGCTTCAAGCCACTCTTCTATTCCAGAGCCACTTCTTCCAATATTGTGACTCAATATTGCCCAGGTGAAGATGTAAGTTTTGAAACCTTTGCCTCTTGTGCCCATGTTGAAGTCTCAAACAAACTTTTGATCTTACTCTGCTAACAGGATGGATTCTGAGTTGTGACAGGGAAATGTGTGCAAAGCTTTTGAAAAACACATGAACTTTTGTTAAGGCGTATTTTGTAACTGACCATAATTTTAAACTAATCTCTCCTGTCTCTCAAACTGAAAGCTTCAGTAAAAATGTTCAGCTGTTTCAGATTCAGCACCTTTCCTCTGCTCCTATCAAGAAGATATCATCGGAAAAATCATCCCATTGTCATTGTTATCATCCTGTGAGTGACACAGTTATTCATAATCCAATCCAATCCAACTTTAGATGCTTTTTAAAGAGAGACAGAGAAGGGGCCTGTCTAATATGTAAAGGAAGATCGTTCCATCGTTCCATTCTAGGTGCAGCAACAGAAAAAGCTCTGTCCCCTCTGAGCTTCGGTTTAGACTTAGGTATCAGCTGACCTCAACGACCGGACAGGAGAGTACGGATGAAGCAGCTCTGTGAGGTATGGCGTGGCAAGACCATTTAAGGATTTAAAAGCAAATAGAAGAATTTTAAAATGATAGCAAGCAGGCAAGTTCACAGTGGCAGTGGCTCTGGCTCTGGCTCAGCCACAGCGGCATGGCGGCTGCATGTCAATGCACTTAACATTTCAAATACACTTCCACTCTAATCGCTCCCAACATAAACACAGGAGGAGCATGGCTAATGCTAATCTGCAATAGGACACAGCTATCATTCCCAATACTGTTTGCAGCTGCTACAAAGCAAACCCCCACGGGATTTTTTTTATCTTATGCCCCTCGCATTTGTCACGAACAGAACGCTGTGTTACTCACCCTTTTAAAAGGATTACTCTCATCAGTGAAGGTTGTTTTAGTCCTCTAGTGCAGTGTTGACCCTGAATGCCAAATAAATATTCTGCCAGTGTCCCTCATTCCTGAGATCATTAGCAATTTCATAGGATGTGAAACCCACTTGCGATGCATTTGTGGAATACATTCATCAGTGATTGATTTTTGGGTGTGTAGAGACCATGTCGACTCCTCTGGAGCCCAGATTGATTATGCAGTTGGCACACGTGGTCACCATAGAGACAGCTTATTCTTTTTTTAAGTGTGCTGAGGGCACCAGAGATGACAAGAGAAACAAATACAAATTAAATCATTGAGAATGAACCAAGTGCCATTTGAATCCTTCAGACAAGAAGTCAGTGTGAAATGCTGGAAAGTGTTTTGAACATCTTGGTATATGAGCTGTCAGTTTCACTGAGACCTTGTAAATTTGGCATTTCATGTTCATTCACAATATACAGTATTTATTTATAGATTTTTATGAATTGGGGGTTGGGACAGTGCCAGCCGGCCAGTCAATGTATTTTAGTGTATTTTATCATACACTGCACTTATACATTTTTAATGTAAACTGTTGCAAATTCAAGTGGAATTGTAAATGGGGCTTTAAATATGTCCTCTGCTGCATCTGAAAACTAGCCAATTAGCAGCCTACCATCATGTCATCTGCTGGTCTGTGAACAGCCATTTTAAGTCTATAGCTTGCCATGTTTGTACTAGAAATGAAGGTCGAATCACTGTTTATTTAAATGTGCCGCAACTATGTTTTTGCAATGTACAGATTACTGACAACAAGAAATATACATGATGATTTTATGAATTCTTGATGACTGGTGAAGCTACAAGGATGCTAGAAGACCAAACTGACAGAGTTGTGAACGGGATGGCCACTGGTTGTGGGTGGTGTATATCAGAGTCTTTTTCCCACCAATGTATGCAGGATCTGTCCTCAAGCCAAACCATGTTATTGAATTGTTAATTTTTTTCTCTCTGCTGTGGCTGGCAGAGCCTCTGTCTATTTCAAAGTGATGTTTCTGAATGTAGCATATTTGTTCCATGGCATGATTTATGCTAGAGCACCATCAAATATTTTGAAGCATACTTTCCCAGCATGCAAATGTGTCTCGGACGGCCATTATAACGGCTCTAGTTTGTGTAAATCACAAAGATAAAGATATGAAAGATATGAGCAAGCCTTTACTTTATGGCAACATAAAAGCTAATGATTATGTTAAAGACCACCTACAAACCTAAAAGAGCCACACAGAGGGCTCTGGAGTTTTTAAAGTCATCACAAAAGGCAAAATTTTTCATCACTTTACAACAATAATTTGCCAGATTTGACAGGACTGAGAATATGTGCAAAAGAGTGCATTGTATTTTTTGTTATTTTGATTTACTTTGCAGAGAGTGTATCCTCAGTTTAATTTAATCAGTTTGTATTATTTTGAGAGCAGTCTCAAAATAATACAATAATACAAAAATAATAACAAAAATAAATAATACAAAATAATACAAAATACATACTTTTCACTTTTCATAAGTACTCTACTGCTGAGAGCAACTCTCAGTGAGAATCTGTGATTTTGAAGACTGATACTCGGGTGGAAATTGGATGCATTAATCATGGAGTAAGTACCAGGCTCAGTCTCTAGTGTTACTTTGCTTTTGTCCTTAAGCAAATGTTATGGCTTAACACACTGAGTAAAATGCTATCAGTGTTATTCCTTTTCATTTGGCTCTGCTTGTACGTTTTCCTTAGGTGGTCAGAGCAACAGCCTCTCTCCTATTTAAACAGGAAAAAAAGGGGAAACATGTATTCCAGTTGCATAATATTTTATCAGTTAATATCTGGACACATATACTGTACACTGTGACCTTATGTAAGAGATGTATTACTTCCACTAAGTATTTAGGTGATTTTGCTCAAGTGCTGTAGTTAGTAACAGGTGAGGTATACCTGTGTATGTGACATCCATGCCTCTTCACTAATTTGCTCTTTGCTAATGCCATAAACTTTCACATTATAATTTGAGGTTGTTGAGTTTATTTATTTTATTTTATTTAATTTGTATTGGAGGAGTTTTACCGAGATAACATTCCTCCTGAATTTGGCATTTTCAGATTCCCTTGATTTGTCACTCCATTCATCCATCACTATCCACTAAAGTTATTATAGCTGCAATGGACACAAATATAATAATGCTTGAAACAATGACTTGGCAGCCTACTTAATCTTGCACCTTTATATTTTCAGATGTTTTCAGAAGTTTATTTTCAGGTGCCATTCACTCATAGAGATAATGTCATGTCAGTTTGTGGTGCAGTAAAAGGTCTAATAACAACAGTTGTCACCTTTGGTTACATTATATTAGCAAATATACACAGACATATGTACACACACACACATTGATCTGTAATTTTCATTATTTGTTTGTCTGCGTAAAATGGCATTTTGGCCTGACATTTTCAGTAATGGTTATATTGCCTCGGCATAATTGTTTTCATGTAATATAATGACTGTAATTTCTCCACATCAGTTGCGCGCTTATGTCACTTACAGGGAATATAATAATTTTAATGAGTTGCATGTGCATGAAGGAAGACTGAGCTGATTAAGTATATGTCGAGTTCTGACTGCTGCATAGAAACCATATTGTTCCAGTTATCACATTCAGGACCCCAGTTGGTCATCAATAAATATATAAACAAATAAATAAGTACATGTCTAATTGTATCAAATTCACCAGAAAGAATCCCATGCAGAAACAAGGGGAAACATTTTAATTAAGCTTTGCATGTTGGGACGCCACATCACCAGCAATTAAAGTATGTTTTGCTGTCTGCTCAGACTGTGCTTTAAAAATATAAGCCAGTTAATACCCCAACACACACTGCCGCTCCCACACATGTACAGTATACATGCCAACGCTCTGATCCCCACACAGTGTACCAGTTTTCCAACACTTCCTCTTTCTTACGGATTGCTCGCACAGAGAAAAAACAAAAATCATCAATACATCTAGGCTGATCTAGGGGAGAGGGAAGTTGCCAACTGAGACCATTTCAAACCACAGAGCCAAAACCGCATCAGTCTCTTTGGCTTCCACTGACTGCAGGCCACAGCACTCGCCACCCTCCCCCTGCTCACGACTTAGCTTTTATTTGATTGGTCAAGCTAAAGAACAGCCTTTGATCAGTATGTTGCTGCTTTTGAGTGGGCATGCATACCACATTTCCTCGAGTGTGTATCTGTGTGTTTGTTTGTGAAAATGTTGCTGGGTGACTATTGTTTAACATGATCTGCAGGGGCAACTTGCAATTATTTTTAATGAAAGAGCACAATGTCTTTGTTTAATAGTGTATTGTGCTTCTGCTCAAAATATCATTGAAAGAAAATCATTGGTTTTTCAGTACATTTGGAAACTACTAGGGTTCATGTGATGAAGTTGGTTTGTTTCCTATGTTAAAAAAAGACCATCATCTCATGGTCATAATTTTTTTTTTTTATTTTACGAATGAGCCAAATGTTTGTTTGAGTTAGGATAAAGGATTTAATCAATAATGAATGCACACTTGGCAGCGGCAGTGAAAGGTGGTATTAATCGACCACAGATGAAATGTTATAGGATAGCACCTGTTTCCATGTATGCTGTGTGGTGGGGCTTTTCAAGGTCTCAGAGTTTTCTCCTTCAGGCCAACAGTAAGTTTGGGCAGATAAACAATGTCATCATAGACGTCAGTAACAGTAGAATGGAATTCCAACAGTAACAAAGTTAACTCTCCCTGTTATAATGTTAAATATATACATTTTCATACATACGGTCTATTGATTCTGCCTGTCTCCAGCACAGCTGCAGCACTTATGCAAAATAAAAACAAAAATACATTCGCAAATAACTCCATCTCCCATTATCATTTTTATCCTTCTCATAATGTAGAAACACTTTGTGTTTTTGCTGTAAAAGTGCAGTATTTTATTTATTATTTATTTAATCTATTTTATCTATAGCTCTAGTTACATTAAAACAAACCTTTTGACTTTTGAAATAAACTGATTTATTTTTTGAGCCAAACTAAATACAAAAGGGGCCCTACCATGGACTAACGGCCTGTCCAGGGTCCTTTGTCAGCTGGGATTAGGCACCAGTGCCTAATTATAGAATAATAATTAGTAAAGACCAATCAACTTTGAAAAAATGTGCATTTTGTACAGTATATACATTCAAAACAACAGTACTACTGACTTAAGATTCACAGTGATAGTTTAATATAACGCTCACTATGATATTTAGTCACAGAAACTGCCAGCCATTCAGTATCCAACTGAGATCTGAGAATGAATGCTATCACTGGAAACTCATGATTTGCATCTCCAGTGTATTTTGGCTCACGTATGACATGAAATATGATAAATCACTGGTATTAATAACATGGAAAGACACATTTTTTAAAAATTATTATTTTTAATGTGACTTGGATACAGATAGGGATTTTAGAAGGTTTTTATTCTGCTGTCCGCTGGGAAGGAATACGATGAATCAGATAGGATTTTTGGTGTATTACTGAGGTATCAGTAATCTCTTTGCTTTTTGTTCCTCTGTTTTCGCTGTCTTTTTTTGCCAGGATCATAGCAATAATATTCATACCAGGGAGACCAGGCCACACCATATGGGGTTTAAAGTTGGAAAATAAGCTTTAGAGAAAAAAGGAGAGGGGATCAAGGACTCAAGCCAAACCAAGTTACAGCAAGGCATGTCATGACTCTACTTGATTTTTTTTCCACTAGCAATTGTACCTGGTATTTTTTTGTACCTGCCCTGGCGAGGTTCCAAGCCAGCCGAGCCGATAATGAATGTAAAGTCTCGTCCACTGATAAGCAGTGAGTGTAGTCACTGGAAGACACAGGAATCAAACCGAACAATGCCGATCTGTAGATCAGATTTTAAAATGCCGAAAACATGCGTTAAAGGAAATTTCTAAAATCTTAATATTTAACAGCGGAGTCAGAGGAGGAGGCATTGCCGAAAGCCAGCAGCAGTGAGTTGCATTGCAACCCACTTTGTTTTAGTTCAGTGACTGTGGATTATGGAGTTTGCGCTCCAGTCATGCAGGAAGTATTCAACTAATCTCTTTACTGAACTGATTATAATGATTCAGTTCACCGAAAATAACTTTTTTGCTCGTCAGTAGTTTGTGTGTGTCGCGTATAAAACGACGTCAAGGCAGTTTTGTGCAGCCGACCCCACACACATCGGGGAAGTATGGAAAAGGACACCAAACCAAATAGAGCCGAGCCTTGCCATGCTGTGCTGGAACTTTGTAATGGAAAAGTGCCATAAATGTAGAACACCTTCATGAATAGAATTACCCCATTGGTCAAAAAGTGTTTTACACCATGTGGGATTGTGCTGAAATCCGTTTCAGATTAAATGACTCTGCAATGCATGTGGTATTGTATCAGCTGCGACATTCGCATCAGTGGGAACGTAAGACTGCACAATGTTGCAATGTGTATTCATCTTCAGCCCAGTAGCACAGCTGTTAGCATTAATGCTTGTAGTGACTCTTACTTTTTAAAACATGGGACAGTGCTTATATCATTTATTTAATCAACTGGACCATTTTAATGATTGATTGAAAGAGAGACCGAAGTAAAAAATACAAAATGGTAAACTCTGTGACACTATCACTGTAAACTACAGTAAGGTGTTGTGGTCTTTATTTTTTCCTTACCCTGATTGGTTTTATTTTGAAAATCTGTGATGTCACAATTATTGCATGGTTGACTCAAGGAGAAAAAAATGAAAAAAAACATAGTCTAATAATAATAACAATAATAAAAACACCTGGCAATGGCAATGATGTTGATAATATCTGTTTAATCCAGGTGTAAAGATCCCTATTACTCCCACTAACGTTTATGTAAAGAAATATTTTAGAGAGTTGCAAGTTGAGGAAATAATTTTACCATGGACGGTGAATCTGTAAGCCTAAACGAGGAATAAAAAAAGGTGTCTCTTTTAAATCTGTCTTTTCTCTTGAATGTCATTTCTTCTCTCCTTTGTCATTCCCTCTTTGCCACAGACTTTTCACCCACACCCTCTCCTCCTCACTCACATTTTCTGTCGTTCTCTCTGCTATCCTCCTCTCCTTTCTTTTTTATAATAGCCTGCAGATGCTATTCATTTCAGAAGTAGGGTGTAGGTGGAAGAGCATTCTATCCAAAACAGTGTGTCTGCAGAATAGCTGCCAAAGAGTTGTACGCACACACACTTTGTCTGATTTATGCCTGCAGCCTTCTCCATCCCTCCTTTTTCTTTCTTTCTTCTTCTCCTTTTTTGTAGACTTCCCAAAGATGTGCTGCACTGATGACATCTGAAGTAGCGACACAGTAAAAAAAAAAAAGATAAGAAAAGTGAATCTTCCAGGAGTTTTTTTGAGGATAAAAAGACAACTTGTCGATAAGAAATTAGGCTTTTTCAAATGTTTGTGTCATTCTGTTGTGAAGAGGCCCAGCTCAAAGGCTGTTTTGATTGTTTGTGTGTTGCTGTCAAGAATGTCACAGGAGACGGAACAATATCGCAACCATCGTGGATAAATGAGTCAGTCCGGTGTAAACAAGCGTGACGGCAGTTTTTCATGTTACCGTTTCTGTCAAATTACAGTGGAATTACATCTTGCTGTCTACAGCTAATGAGTTGCTCTTTTCGCAGCTGAACTGTGGAAAAAAGGTGGGCTCGTTTATCTCTCAGTCAAGACTATGGTCGTGGAATAAGTCTCACTGAATTACATTGAAACAACACATATGTGATTAATTGTTACCTCTTGTGAGAAACATTTAATTTTTGATCTGATCAAATGTGCAAGAATATCAATTAGTTGTCCACTCACATTGCTTATACTCATAAAAACAAATGAAACATTCCATAAAGGTGCAGTGTGTAAAATTTAGCAACATTTTTTGGTAAAGTTTAATGTTATAGGTGAATATTCCTGTGTTAGAGAACCTATGTAGCTTAAGTTAGCATTTAAAGCTTAAAAGATGTGTAGTTTGCCCCTTGTGGGCTACTGTAACAATGCACTCCAACATTGCAGGAGCCTACTGAGTGTCATTAATTCATTTATTTTAGGTTTTAGCATTTTTGGTCACATTTCTGAACCCAACACTAATTGAGCTACTGAGAAAAAATAACAAGTGAACATAATCATTAGTGGCAGTGCAATACTGTAGGTCGTACTATCTAAAATACTGTGTGACATCTACAAATGCAAAAATAAATAAATAAAAAAAATAATGAAGAAGAGGGAGAAGGATTCATTGTGATTTCAAAGACTATAGTATGGCCACAAAACAATTGAAGGACAAAAAACAGCCAAAGTAAGATACAGTCTGCAACCTGGAAATGCCACAGCTAGAGAATGGCCATCTGGAGCCAGGGGGCATTTTTGTTTTTTCCTGAATGTTTGTTTGTCTTCTCTGGGCTGCACTCAGCCTTGCTAGATGAGAGGAAGGACACCTGGAGCAGCAGGTGGTCTGATCGATACCCAGCATGCTTTGGCAATACAAGGGGTCAGCTTGTTGTGTGGCTGAATGGTGGAAAGTCAAAAATAACTTGCAGATTGTCACTTTCCCATCACTGACCTATCACTTGGCTAGATGATAGCAACACCAACAAGTGCAGGCACCAGGAAGGAGCTCCTTAGTCTTTTGACTTTTGTCCATTTTGCTTTGCTCAGCTGACATTCTCTCATTGGTATGTTTTACATGAAGATGTTTTATTTTTCTGTGTCTTCCAAAGGGGAAAAGCTTATAGCATCCTCTTTTAATCTTGCCGTGGTGTACATTAAAGTTGATGCACTTGTCTGAAAGGAAGGTGTGGGAGATGAATATTTTTTGGTGATGTGTTTGTCAGATATTGAGCTGGATTATATGGCTAAAAGGTTATTATCAAAGACTGATTTTTTGTCCTGAGCGAAAATAGAATGAAACCAGCTTCTTTTAGCTTTAAACTTTTTTTGATAATGTGTCACTTGTTTGATAGAGAATTATTAGTCAATCTGAGACATTGAAAGTATTTATTTGTCTGTTTGTGTTATGCATTAACATTATCACTATATTGTATATTAAACATATATACATGTATATGGCTATCTTTTTTTTTTTACAATTGTTATTGTTATTGACCTATTTGACACCTTTAATGTCAGACCATGCCTTTGCAAACCTCTTTGGAGAGGATCATTTAGGGAGTTTATCACAGTATGATATTTACTCTTTGGCTAAAACATATACAGTATTTGTAGATTGTAGCCAATAACACTGTAGCCAGTACCATTTTCTTACCTTATTATTTACCAGAAAGTCACATTATTTACCTATTTCAATTCACACTAAACAAATAAAATATGTAAAAGTATAAATTCAGTCTTGAATTAAGCCCAATTTGCATTACATTAAGCTGTACACAAGTAATTGTTGTTATTGATGTTTTCACTTTTGCATGTTTACATTATATTGTTGCCAATTATATCAATTCAGATTGATCAGTTGTTTAGATGGCATCTGTGTGATACTCTCACAGAGCCAGATAAGAGTCATCCGTCAGTCAGTCAAAGGGACAAAAGTTGACAACTGTTCACCTGCTTATGTCTGTCTGACATGATTTAGCAGCAAAAGCACTGGTGTTACTGATGGCACTGACGATGACAGTGTTTCATTCATGTAAGTCAGGACAGTGTGCCAGTGAACTAGCAAGCACAAAGAGACTGAGGCAGCTTAATGGAAGCCATTGAGCCATTGTCAATTTAAATGTTCGGACCTGTGATTTTCCTACAGTGACATGTCAAAAATGGCTGCTGTGCAAAGAAAACTGTCAACATGTAAGAAGAATGTCTTATTAATTCCATTCAGAAAAGTGCAGGGTGGACTTCACTGTGGTGCCACAAGCCAGCGAAACATTAAATTGTTTAACAGCCCTTCTATAACAAAGACAACCAACCTAGTTATTTATGAACCCTTTCTTGAGACCCTCCATCATTCCCATCACCTTAAATAAACCCCCTGTCCATCTCTGATGACAAGATGAATATAATCTACAGTACCTTCCAACCCGATGGAGAAACCTCTCCACCTCAAGGGAGAAGGCATTCACTTCCCAAAAGGACAGATAGATGATGGTTTGTAAACCAATGCAAGCTGTAGAGAGAGAGTCAATCTTTTGGAAAATAAGCTTTGGACTTCATAAGGGATTGTTTTTTACCCAGACAGACAGCTGTTATCTATGCCAATGTTTATGATAGCTGCTGATAAAACTGCTCAGCTGAGTTTGCTGGGGGATTAATATGCAGTCATCAGTGTGTCATTATTATTTTTAATATATTAAGACAAACAGGACTAAAGCTGTGGATGATAAAAGAGGCAAAAATAAAGCAATATCAAAAGGTGAAAAAAAAAAAAACTTCAATTGCATTTTTGGAGTGTGATTTATTTTTATTCTCTATCAAAGTAAGATGATGTGATTTAAAGTACCTCTAGCGAAGCTGTAAAAGAGTGTGATTGTAGAAAAGAGGCTTAGCTATGTTAATTAAAATGTGTTTGACGTAAATAGCTTCAAAAGGAAAAATGCATCACCACAGAAAGTGGGAAAAATATAGTTAAGTAGATAACTACATTAAAACAAACATAATATATACAATTATAAAGATTTAGTTTTAGCCCAATACTTTGCTAACAACTAGGCGATCTCTATATCTGTGACATAAGTGTGACATACTAATATGTAATATGTTTTAAAAGATCTTTTTACTGAACAAATTGCAATTTGTTGGCTCCTCTAAGACACCATGTCTTTATTTTTTCCTGCAAATACTGAGATCTTGGCGGCTCTTTTCTTTCTTTCTTTTTTTTTTCCTATGAATATTAAGTTCTGTGGTCAGGAAGAGATAGTTGCAGAACACCTGTTCAAAATCTCCCTTAACTGTCATGAAACGCAATTAACCGTGCCAAATATGGAGTAGGAGTAGCCCCAACACACTGACAGCAGATGTGTTTGGGATGTTGGGATGGCTCATGTGGGACTGTTGAGCAGTGTGAAGTTTGTTTGAAGGCTTGGTCAACTGTAAGGAGTCTATTCTCATGGCAATGGCAGGGTTTTCATTTACTACTAAATCAGCTGTGACGGTCACTAGCAGCAGTCATCACAAGACGATGAAAGGGGTGGACGGTTGAACATTATGATATGGATGCATGTTCTTTTATTGCACACTTGTCATTAGTTATGTTGAACAAATAATTTATGGGAATGAACAGGAATAAACCAGGAATTTACTAAATTAAAGGTATGTTCTTAATAGGGAACTTACATATAGGTGGCAAAAATATACTGGATTTTATCATAATCCTGGCTAAAGCTGAACATCTATGCTATTCCTCAATCACATGCACACATAGCATAGCACACTGCTTATTGCAGGGCTATTGAGACCACGCCCCCTACATGTACTGTGCATTCCTCCATCACATGCATAGATGATTTCTACAATCCTGAACAACACTTTTGAACTCAAAGCAGATGACTGTTGAAGCCACACATTTTTGGATGTGGGGGGGGGGCATTTATGTTAATTTTTGAATTTGTTGGGTAGGGGGATGAGATATTTAACTCAGCATCCATGTTTTTATTCTTCAATGAAAGAATTGATTGTTCAATAAAAAATTTTGATCAAGTTCTGATTACAAATAAATCTGTTTTAATTGTATTATTTTGGATGGAAGTATACTTACAACAAAACAAATATTTATGCTTGAATATGATACCTTTCCATTAAATGACCTTCAATTCCCAGTTAATTCCCATAAATTCCCATAATTCTCATGGAAAGCTTCCAATTTGGAATATTTCCAAAATTCCCCAGCTTAACTTCCCACGGAAATTTACCAGAAACCTTCTGGAAATTTACTGGTCATTTTCCAACCCTTTGCAACCCTAATGCTCAGTCAACAAAGCTCACTTTTAACAGCCAAAGACACAGCACTCATTAACAAATAAGTAAACTGAGCATCACAGTGCAGGAATTCCCTTTTGCCAAACCTCAACAAATCTAGTCCTAACCGGAGGCAGGTTTAAAGTGGAAAGTGGTTGCAATGTCACCCATAAGAATCTGAACTCCCATTTTGAAGCCTGAGGAATGGTGATTTGATCATCGCCTTGTTGACATTGTCCCACCAGATGTTAAAAAGGCATCACCTGCATCCAGGCTCCTGTAAGACATTCCTATATACAGCTGTCAATCACACTGCTGTCCCAGTGGTTTTGTCTTGTAATTAATCCTCCAACCACTTGCTGCCAGCAGGTTTTCAGCCATTTGACTCTCCTTTTATGCTTATACTCCTCTATACGCCATAGTAACATATTCATTTGTTGACAAACCAATGATACCAGAGAGCTCCAGCCATGTCTTCAACTAGCAGCTATCTATATATATGGAATGGCAAAATTTAAGGGAAATTATCTGACTTGTCCATATTTGTCTCTCAGCCTGAGATACACACACCATTGATGCATCTCCATTTCCACCAGTATTATATAATATACTGTATAACAAAACTACAATTAACTATAATAAATCACCAAGTAAAAATCAGAATCAGAACTATTAGTTCTACAACTATGAAATATTTAAGATAATGTAAAATATGTTTTAGATGTATTTATTTCATATCAGATATGATGAAATATATCTCTTATAATTTTAGGGTGTTTTGGCTGGTTAACCTCTCAGTGTACAGTCCAATGCATCCATCATTTGTGAGACACAGCTGTCTTTTTTTATGCATATAACCTTGTTTTTACTATGAGACTTTTTTTTAAATTTACAATTTATTGTATTTTATATTTTATTGTCAGTCTGTATAGGGCTATGTATTCTTGCCAATACACAGTCCTAGTAGAAATCCTTATTTTAGAAAGCAAAATTCATCATATGATGCTGACTTGGACATGAGGCAAATATAAAGCAGTTTGAAGATAGTACACTATGTGTCAAGTTGTCATGTTCAGTTTATTTACAAAATGATTCAGGTGTTCTTCAAGATTCCTCACAATAATAACAATATTATTGTGTCAAAGCAGCATGGGCGCTCTGGCAGCATGAATTTAGCCACAGATTAAGTCATTTAAAAGTCAGGTGTATGCCTTGTGCCATAATAGTATGTTTGACATTCACAGCACATCATAATGGTGGTGATGGAAAAGAAGGGCAGGGGAGATAAAGTGTTCATTAAAAAAGAGGCGGTAGAAAGATGAAGACATTGGTATGAACAAAGACTGAAGGGAAAGATTGAGATCTGCTGTAGTTCGGTCAGTGGAATGATGTTCACTGACCTGTTTCTAAGAATATTTCTGCCTTTCCTCTTTTCCACAATTCCTCCCCTACTCTTCATCTTGTTTGCCTCTCGTGCATTTTGTTAACTTCCCATTACTTTCATGAGTTATTGTTATCAGCTCCTTTTTTAATTAGTGCCATTGTCTGTCTATAAATTGACTCTTTTTATATCTGTGCAGCATTATTGCAACTGTTTTCGTGTCTTTCTTACTCCCTTCTTTTCTTCCCCCCTCCTCTGACTAGAAAGCTGCATATTGTTTATGCATATAACAGTCATTATTACAGTTATTTTTTTATTATTTTCCCCCACACTGTCCTTCCTTCCTCCCTTCCTTCCTTCCTTCCTTCCTTCCTTCCTTCCTTCCTTCCTTCCTTCCTTCCTTCCTTCCTTCATCTAGTGCAGCAGCCCCACTTTATTACAGCAGAACAATCCCCATCCACACTCCAGGGAATACTTATCATTTACTTTACACACATTATCTGTAGAGGTGCTTTGCCTCCAGTGTCCTTTAACCTTCAAACACCCGATAACATCATAAATTTGTCCCACTGTTTCAAGACATGTGACCTAATTTGTAAATCTTGTATGTTAAGCTATAAAATCCACTAAACAGAACTGGCAGGAACTGAGTTTTAAAAGAGTCCAGCTATATAATGCTTTATGTTGGATACTGTTGATAATTGTGATGACTTCTTGT
Source organism: Brachirus orientalis (assembly GCA_016785285.1). NCBI lineage: Eukaryota > Metazoa > Chordata > Actinopteri > Pleuronectiformes > Soleidae > Brachirus > Brachirus orientalis. Next base: position 5,797,104 of record JAFBJR010000129.1, read on the forward strand.
GTAAAAACAGTGCAGAGATAACAGTATTGGAAGCAGTTATTTTTAGATTATGCACAAAACAAACACAAAAAAAACTGGTAAAAAAGACAAGGAAGTGGAGTGAAAAATGGCTCATTAGCCACAGCTGTGGGACATTTCTGACATTAAGAAAACATATCTAAACATATCTATACTTACTTGGCTCTTGTCATGATATCAAGATACATGTCAAGATGTTTTCAGTTTATTTCTGGTGAGTGCTCCTGTCACAAAGCTGATGGTTTTGTACCTTGTGTTTTTCTGAGCAGTGATTTCTTCTTTTTTTTCTTTTCTTTTCTTTTCTTTTTTTTTTTTTTTTAAGAGACACCGAGGTCCAATTTCAGAAACGTCCTCTCCCATAACTTGCCATTGGCCTGATGGAGGAAATACAACATACTAAAATATAGGTAGTAAATGCTGTAAAACGTCCAGGTGTTGGTTTTATTTCACCCAGGAAGCTAGACATGAAAGCAAGCAGCAGTGTGTGAGGGGAAGTTTTACACAGGGACTTGTTCGAGGGGTTGATGCCAAATAAACAAGACAGAAGGCAGCACAGGGCAAAATGAGATGAGATAGCAGCACAGGTAGACAATGTTTTTCATGTGTGTGCATGTGTCAAAGCCCAGCCTCTGCTGCAGTTGGAATACACACGTCCATGTACATGTGTGAGTAGTACACAGATGCACTGTTTTAACCAGGTTGACTAATCTCATCATTTTATTTATCAGTACTTCAGGTGTCCCTCTTTGTGTCTTTATATTTCCAAGTTACAGATAAAGAAAAGTTATTTTTACACTGCATCCCTCTCCAAAGGCCATTAGATTCAAAGCTTTTCACTAGTAAAGTGTTGAAAAAAAAAACAAAAAAACCTATGTCCATTACAATTTTATGCTTTTTTTTTTTAATCAAAATATACTGTAAAATTACAGGTCTATATCTGTAAGCCTTCAAATAAGCAGCAGCAACACCTCAGGATGCATGCAGAGGCTTGTTTTGCATGCTGATTTGCAATCTGCACTTAATCCACCTCACGTATGCACAACATTGTTGTTTATCAAAACACAAAATGAGACTAAAGCAACGTGGGGCATGTTCCAATGAATTGGGGTCAGAACTGGACAGTTTCAAGAGCCACACAATAAATAAAACAGCAAATGTCAATAAAGTCTGTTTATAGTGGGGCTTCCATTTCTAGGGAGTGTAGGTGGAAGTAGAGAGGTACAGAACAGGCAGAGATGTGGAAGAGGCAGAAACAGGCTAAGATGTAATGGGTCAGGTGGGGCAGCAGCTGGTGGTGAAGCATATTGAAGCATTTTAAAAGGAATATCCTGAGAAATAAACCCATTACACATGCAAATGCTTTAATTAAATTGCACTCTACCATGTGCTGTGCTGTGTATAAAAGTGGATGCTTTGCAGAAACCCACTCATTTCCATCACTGTTGCTATGCCTTTGAGCTATTATACCCTACCTTGCATAACCTATTTTCAGTTACAGTACATCAAAGCTGTCATAGGTAGGACAGTTAAAAAATAAGAAATTATAGTTCCTAGGCCAATAAATAGTAAAATAGTGGGTACTCTCTGTTAGCCCATTATATTATATTGGGACAGACCATTTTATTTTACTGTATTTATTGTGATTGATTGTTCTTCAGGACCCAAGAGCAGACAGGCTATGAGGCATGAGCAGTTTTAAACTATTTATTGAAAACAATGAACAGGAGCATGGGAATAAATTCAGAGGTCAAACAGTGAAGACGATCTTCTCCCAACTCTGGTAAAGAGGCTGTGAAGACAACCTGCATCTCCATACAATGGTGAGAGGTGAAGAAGGTGAACACTCCAAGCACTGACAAGGATCAATGAAGCATACAATTCCAAAACATGGCAAAGGACAATAAAGAAAATGTACAGCTCATCTTGAGATGATGGACAGTGAAGACAACATTCAATGCCAAAATCGCAGCAGTCAGAGCTTCGATGATGGCTGGCATTCAGGATGAAGCTCAAAATTAGCTCAAGTAGGAGAACCGTGACATTACCACTGGGAATACTGGTGACAAACTGACGACAAGTGACTGCAATCCTGAAGGTGTAGCTGATGAGCTGATGATTGCAGACATAGACGCAAGGAGAGGAAAGGTAGGAGGCAGCACGGGCAGAGGCAAGGCGGGTCATGACATTTATTGTCCAACTTTCTATTAGGCTCTTTTTTCATAAGGTTGCTTTGCAGACTAGATCCAATTTACCAATGCTGAAATAGTGCACATGAAGCTGCCTTTTACAACAGCCAATAGGAGTGCTCACGCTCACTCTCTCTGAACTGCTCTATGATTGGTCAAATTCTCTTGTCACATCCATGCTTAAAAAAAGAGAGCCTCTGAATGACACAATTGTCTACTTCTCTCTTAGAGTACATTATGCCGGAAATATATTCTCGTAAATTTTTGATCAGTAGTACCACAAAATGTGTTGCCTGCCCAATCGTTAACAAGTGTAGCCACCCCTCCTTTTCTCAAGGGCACCTGAGAAACCATTGTGGCCTTTAAGATCATTGACCCCCACACAGAGACTCTTTTCCCCCCATTTGTCAGCCATCTGCAACATCTGGATCAATAAGATGCTGCCAATTGGATGAGGTTCATGTATCTAAATGTCAGTTTCACACTTCACACACACCTTCCTTTCCTCTGCAGTTTAATCTTCTGTTACCCTGAAAGGCACAGCTGATATTAGCTGAGTTCAATCTCAATTTTTTTCTCCCTAATTTACGGAGCAAACAGTGAGACTCCAAGTTTTGGTTTGCAGCCTAAAGTGAAGCTCATCCAACATCAAAGACCTTTTCTTCACATGATATATGCTGACATCAAGCAGGCAGTTATTCAAGGTTAATATTCAAGGTGTGGGTGAATATGTAGGCTGGTGTGCGTGTGGCTTTTCACTGTGTGTATACCTGGTATTCTTTGTTTTAGGGACCTAAATCTGTAAAACACAGTAACATTATGGGGATTTGTCTTCCATATGGGGACAAAAATCAAGTCCCCATAATATAAATTACTACATTTTAAGATAGGCTGAGGTTTGGGTTAGGTAAGGGTCAGGACACTAGTAATTATAGTTAAGGTTAGAGTAAATCAGCAGGAAATGAATGTAAGTCAATGCAGTCTCCTCTGAAGTCATAGAAATCGTGGTGTGTGTGTGTGCTGCCTTTGATGTGCATAGAGGTTGGCATAGCACCTGTAACATTCACAAGGTAGTTGAATGAATTTCTACAGCAAATGCCAGGCCACATTTAGTGGAGTTTGTGTGTGCATGTGTTTATGTGTGTGTCCCTGGATAAGAAATGGACGCCGCTCAGGAACTGAGATCATCTGAGACTTAAATAATCGACATGGCCTCAAGTGGTCAAGGTTATTCATCAACTTGTGACTGATGCGAATGGCTCAAAGTTTCAAAGTTCAAACAGATGCCAATATTATGAGCTTACAAAATCACCAAATGCTGCCCTACTGATTGTTGCTCTTCTAATTGTGCATGCATTATCACAATGACAGCAAATAACCTGGTAAAGCTGCTGTCACTAATATCATATTTGACTGCATTCAACTACCTGTTTGAATATGCAGCTGTTTAACACATTTAGGCTAAAGTATTTTACTGACAGCAGCTGTTGATGCATTTATTGTTACCTTACTTGACAAGCATTCAAGGGATAGCAATCTGGAATTACTATACACTATACACCGTGATCACCTGGAAATTGTAGGTCTAAAATGCTGCATGCAGCAAATAATTTTAAGTAAAATTCAAAATAATTAAGCAATGATAAACTCTGATGTCAATTTAGGTATATAACCCGTATAATCATCCATCACTGATGAACATCACACCTTATAACCCTCCCCACTGCACACATGGTAGAGCAAGTTGTCTTTCAAATTGAAGGCTGTGGATTTTATCCCAGGCTTGGGTAGTCTGCTTGCCAATGGGTCCTTTGGTGAGACACTTAATGCCACATTTCTCCTGATGACTGTATGAATGTGTGTGAAAGATGTGTGATAGGAAGTGTGCTGCACATAGATGCACTGCATGAAAGAGTGAATGAATGGGTGTGAATGCATGAATGGCAAAACTTTAGTATAAAGCAGGTTTTAATGGTCATCAAGACCAGAGAAATGCTCTATAAGTACAAACCATTGATGTATTGATCTCCCCTCAGTCCACCTGCATCATTGCCTTATATCCCAGCTTTTCTTGAGTTGCAAGCAGAGGCAGAGAACAAGCAGCTGTTAGTGAGTGAGACAACTAACGCTCCTCTCCTTGTTTCCGGTTCAGGTCCATCTCCAAAAGCTGCTAACAGCTCCATGCTCAGCAGTCAGACATGATCAGTCTTGTCAAACTGTTCATTTGACAAGATATTGGCATTGTGGATAATTTGTTTTGCTGCATATTCTCACTCTTTAAGTCTCTTGCTGAGGAAATAAAATAATATATAAATAAATAAACCATGGAGGCAAAACCTGTTAGAAAACTATTCTTGGTGTGAAGACAGTACAGGCTGATGAGTTTAGCCCAGCCTGACGTTCACTGTGACTTACCACAGCCACTGTCACTAACACTCACAACAGTGGTGTGACAGAGTGTGAGCAGCTGGCGCCTTGCTGTGCATGTAGGGTGCCTGTAGCTCCTCATAAAACTTCACATCACTATAGGGCAATCTGCCTTTTTAAAAAAATCAAGCCCTGGTATATTCACCAAAGTCTTAAGACCAGCCAGTGTGTGTGTGTGTGTTTGAGTTTGTTTTGGAGCAACAGAAAACCAACTTAAAACATCTTGGGGAGATTTAGCTTCCCTTTGACACCAGGATCTGTAGAGTGTGTCGTGCAAAGCAGGAGCCAGATAGACGAGCATCACAGTTGAAGGATTAACAGTACAGCTAGTGGCTAAAGCATTGCCCACAGGTCAGATAAGCAGAATGTAAAGCTTGAGCCCCTTATACTGCACTTTGAAGTGGGGCTTACATCTTTGGCTTTATCCTGTCAAGAAGTGAAGTCTGTGGTAAAAGGGAGCATCATTTTTTTCTTTGACATGAGGGTTTGCTTGGTGTGACGAACAATGTACGATTGCAGCAGTACTGAGAGCTGGCAGTGACTCAGTTGGGACTCAAGTTTTCACACCATAGGAGAGTTACAGTAGCTTTTGGTGCCTCAAGTAACATCTGTCATTTTGATTATCTATTAATATTTTATTTCCTCAATTTAGCAGTGAGTTGTTGGATTTTGGTTCATACACTGTTTCAAAATCCACAATGTCTTGTTTTGTCTAAGAACCAAATCATTTTATTGTCATAGAGGAGCAAAAGAACTAGAAGAATTTCATAATTCAGAAGCTGCAACTGGATAACGATATTATGTTAAAAAAAAAGCAAAGGTATTTATTAGTTCTCAAAATATATAGTAATTAAATTAGTAGTTGATAAATAATGATAATGGATGTGTTGGACCTTGTGGTTTACAAAACTTTATTTTTCTTTTTTTTCCCTTTTTATATTTGGCCCATCTTTTAAAGATACTCTCCAGCAAGAATACCCACTACTGATTATTCCCATTTTCCCAATTATGATGGTTCTTCTGTTTGCCTTGTATGACAGTAAACTGAACTTTTTAGGGTTTTTCATTATGGAAAAAAAATGTTTAATGCATCTCAATGGCCTTTTAAACTATTTTGGGACATTGGACACTTCCTATTTTAAAGCTGATGGAAGCAGCACATGCCAAAATCCCTCAAACACCAACACACACTATAGGTAGCTTCAGCGTTGGAACCTTAATTGGTGGGTAGAAAACCAGGTTTAGAGACAGCTGGATGAATAAGCAGGCAGCTGAGTAAATGGGGAAACTGTGGACAGGTGTGACCAGGAAAGCTGCAGGTGAAGAGATTGGTGAGTCAGACAGTAACGTGACTGGGAGGGAGAGTGAAAAAAAAAAAAGGACATCCAGTTGGCTCACAGCAGAGCAGAGATGAGAGGAGGGCAGGAGGAACTGCTCTTAATTAGACAGATTTAGTATGTGCATAATTTAAAACCATATTGAGCTCAAACACACTTGGTTTTACAGCAATGAATGTTAATGGGAAGAGATGTGTGGAATCTATAGTCCATTATACACTGTATTGCATTCAATAGTGTAAAGATTGGTTGTCTGTTGTCTTGCTCCATGAATTTTACCAAACTGTGTAGCTTTGCTGCCATAATGGAGACAGCCATGGCCCTTTTTGGGGCCAAATCTTTGTAACAATTTGCACAAACACTTCCTAAGTAAATTTTACTGCTGCAAGATTAAGTACTATAAATTTGCCTTTTAAGTAAATGTTGCCTTGTTGATTCAAACTAAGTAAAGTGTATTACATATTTTGTGCACAGAATTGATTGTTAAACTGATTAGAGATTTACTGTTTGTTGACATCATCAATGACACATATAGAACAACAATGGTGGAGCAAAGTGTAACATCCTTCTGACTCTCATGTGACCTGGTGGCTTGATTATCCTTCCTGATCCCAGTCCACATAACATAGTGTAATAATGTCTGTCCCTCAAGAAGCCATGTCCAATGTCAGCCTCTACTTCGAGGTTATTGGGAAATAATGTGTGCTGGATTTGTCCCATGATTGATGTCATTTGCTGAATGCTTAAGTGCAGCTCTGTGAAATAATGGTGATAAAAATGTAAGAGCGACCTGACATGAGGCCTCGGTGGGAACATTCTGAGGAAATGTTATTTTGAAAATGGCAAATTATTTTCAAATTGTTTCCGACAGTGAACCTTATGGGGAATTCACATGATATCAAAAGTCTTAAAGGCAAATATGCCATGGGGATATTACAGTGGCAAAGGACAAAATGTTAGTTGTATTTTTTTTTTTTTCTTCAGCACATGAATCACAGTAAAGGCTTCCTACTATCACATGTATTTGAGAAATGGAAAGGAAGCAGAGGAAGCGAGGCTTTACTTTGTGAGACGAGACAAAAGGTTGGCCACACTCCATTGACTGCAGACCACTAATGTAATGTTCTTCTGAACTGTCCAAACATTCAGTGACCTTTATCATATGCTGCAATGCTGTTACAGCAGCACCGAAGCACTTAAAGCAGCAACAATGTATCATTAAATGGAAAAGTGAACATTTTATGATTTTAATATCAGATTGAGCACCCTGGTGGTGACAGCTCTAGTGTCCTTGTCTTTCATTTTGTATTACTATGACTAAATAGAGGTACAGAAACATTGTAAAATTAAAATTGTATTAATACCAAATTTAAGCTACATATTTACATTGTCAGGTTGAAATGTACCTTTTTAATATATACTTGGCCACTCATAGCATTTTTATCCTACTGTGGGGCAGAGAGGACCACTTCTTTGTGGATTTCTGGCTGTAGATTCCTGGCTCTTGATTGGATAAAGTGTTTTGGATGCTGGAAAAGGTTTTCCTAAATTTATTTTCAGACCACTGACTATCACTGATCAAATTATCATTTATTATAATAAAATATTTCACAGGAAATCTTTGAAATCACTTATATTATTATTATTATATCATGTAGGTTAAGTTTGTATTAACTGTACGTAGAATTCATCGAAAAATGTATTTAGCATTGGGAGTCATCTTTCTATTGATACCTTTATAATTGCTGTGCCTGCTCATTTGTTAAAAATAAATGAAGACTACAATTTTCATTCTAATGGGCCTTTGTTTTTCTCTTTTTGTCTTTCATGTCTACCTTGTGAACAATGGAAATGCTACACATATTCTCATTTTTCTTGATGGCCAATGGTGATGCTTCTTTTTCTGCCATAGGTAAGAAACTGAGATAGTGCAGAAGTTTGTTTTACAGTGCTGTTGTTATCATTTGCTTGATCTTCACAGCGCATTATATTGTGTATTTTTCTCTGTTTTCTCTTTTATTTCAGTATTGATGCCTTTATTGGTGCACATTTTCACTGCTGCAGGCTTCAGTAGATACAGTATTTGTGTGATAATGTTAGGTGTTTACTACACGTTTTGTCATTTCTCATCTTGACTGGATCTTGAGGTTACTTTTTTTATATGTGAGAAACTTGAAAAAAAAAAACAACATACTGTATGACTAAGTGGAAATTAAAAAGGAGACACTAAAATTGACATCAAAAGGAACTGATGAAGAGTCACAAACAGGATAATTTCACTGACCTGAATTCTAGTTAATTTCCTCAGTGAAATAACCAGCAAAGTTTAATTAGGACTTCATGCAGGCTAAAGAACCTTTTAATAATGTATAGTTAGCTCGGCTCTAAGCTGCATTGATAAGCTACTCGCTTATTAGGGTTGTGAATCAGTAAAAATCTGATTCATGCCAGTGTGTACAAGTGTGCAAAAGCTGCAGACCCAACAAATGGAGGTAGAACATGAACAGGCATGATCCAAATATCCCTGTGGAGAGGGTGAATCATTTGCACACTGAATCCAGGATGGTTGGAAGCATCAACAGGAACAGGAGCTGTAGAAGTTTCAGAAGTGCCGCCCGTGGCAATGTCACAAGCTACATTACCAATATTAGCACTCCTTCAAAAGTTAGATTTTTTTTATTGCCTGAGGTGATGTAAGTTCCACTCTGCAGTTAGTAGCCTACAGTCTGATCATCAGACCCATGACAAGGATTTGATGTTGCATAGTTTTAATTCACAGCCCACTGAACATTGTACCTTAAGTCTGTTTTAAAGAAGTTTTTTTATGATCACCCCTATTGAGATGAGTCAGGTCAAGCATGTAAAGAGTATTTTCATGGTTGTCATTTTGAAGTTGGCTTCTCTATGCTCAGGTTGAGAATGAAGGTCGTTTTTAAGTTTAAAGTAGACTTGTTTGTGTAATAGTCTTAAGCTTGAGTGCGGGTGGGGGGGGCGTTAATGAACAAGTGTAAGTCAAAAGTGATGTCCCTGAACAAATTGAGTATGTCTTTTGTGTGCTCATGCACACTTGTATGTGCGTGAGACCTTAATCCTTTAACGCGATTACAAGCTTGTATTGTCCTTTGTTCACTTGCTCCTCTCCACCCACACAATGTATGAATGCTGGTAGAGCAGCGATGTCAGAGCTCACATCCAGGATTACAATGTAATGGGCTGGGTGAAAGGGAAGCTTGTTGGTTATTATCATCTTCTCTTAAAGCATCATAATCTTGTGGCACGTTTTCAGATGTGGATGCATACAAAATGTTTCTGCTACTTTAGCACAGTGACGTTAAGCAAGTTCTTGCAATTTCTACCTCCTCTTCATACATGATATTACTTGGAATAAAATGAAGTGGTGAGAGCAGAGAAGCTACTGGATGGGTTATTGTCTTAAATTTGGGCAGTATCTATGTAATTAGTCTACCGGACCATTTTATGATGAGAGTGTAGGGCCCCAACCTTTTTAAATGAGCCACACTGTGTTGTAATAAAAGCAAGGTGTGAAATAGGATTTTTTTTCAGACAGATCTTGTAACTGCAGTTCTCTTTCATGTAGTTAATACAGTATATTCAATTTGACATTCAAGTTCGCCTTGATACCAAAAGGTTACTCATTGATGTCTGTGTTGTACTTTCCCACAAGTTCTCTTTTTGGCACTGTTTATGTACAGACACCATTATATGATCATTTTTTTAAACACCGGTACAAGAAGAAACCGTAATATTCCACTCAAGCCCCAGAAACTCAAAAGCATGGTGGCCTGGGGGGAAAATGGGTTACACAAAGTGGTTAGCAAATGGCCTAAATATCAACTGTAAGACAAAAATAGCTACAGCATTGCGCAAAAAAATAAAGACCACAGAGACACAAAACCATTTACAACATGTATATAATGTTGTTTTCAGTCTGTGCCCAGGGGCTTTTTGTTTCATAATCCATCGCTGAGTGAGTTTAAAGGGTGTCAGCTTTGCCGGTGTGTGTTTAGTAGCTATATTGATTAAAGAATTAGTGATTTAAGGATCAATGAGTTTCAACCCCTGCCAGCTGAGAGGGGATACAACTCCATGAGGAGATCCGTTAAAGTATTCTTAGCTTTCTTTTCTGGCTTCATTAACACACTCAAAAAAAAACCCAAAAAAACAAAAAATGTTTCTTGCTTTGCCTAACCACGCTGATAATACACTGTGTTATATCAACAGTAAGGCAGAGGCAATACGAGAGCACACCTGACCACCTTCAGTGTAAGCTAATAATGCATACACTTCATTGTGTGTGCGCTCAGGTTATTTAAAAGCACTTGCCTGTAGTTTTACATGTTTTACAAAATTAACTACAAATTGTTTTTACTACTTTCATTTCAGTGCTTGCAGTTTTATTATTTTTATTATTTGGGGGGTAATTCAGATTCCTTTTTATGTCACTAAGTTGTTGTTAAACATCCCTGAATGTGTCAAACAACAAACATTTTAAAAACCAGCCCTTGTTTGCTCAATAGTTGTCGCTTCAGAAGTAATTCAGGATCGTAAAATATCATTTGAACTGCAAAAGTGTTAATACAAACCTAAAGTAAAAATGGATTATTAGAAATATTTTGTGAGGTGGATTTTGCATATTTTGTGCAGGACACCAGACATCATGTGAGAAAAAAAAAAAAAAAAAAAAAACAGTTACTTAAGTTACTCAAGTTCTTCTTTTCAAGAAGCATATTTGGAAGCTGTGCATCACATGCCACATCTGTAAATGGAAACCATCTTCTGGCCAGATTTCCTCGAATAACACGATGTTTCATTGAATAACATGACTTTTCTCTGCAAAGAAAAAAAAAAACTTTATGAAGCAGGTTGTTATTTCTGGGTTAGTCAAGTCGCTATAGCTCTTGTCCCACAGAGTAATAGATGTAGCTGTAGTTCACTACAGCAAAGAATAATGAATATGCCCGTAAACACACCATTTTCAGAGGAATAAGTGTCAAGTGGCCACTGCAGGTGCAGTCATATGGAGGGACAGAGGCAGACAAGAGCTGCACTGGTGAGGTAATGACAACCTTTAACAAAGTCAACAACTGAAATAGAGATGTGAGAGCCCGAATTATCCCCAGGGGAATAACAATGTATTCGATCAATCGGTACGTTTGTGTAAATGTGACACAATAACGTGAGGGTTGTGTTTTTCTTCAAATATCGACCGAGGAGCTAAAAGTGGATGAAGGCAGCTTCAGCTCATCCAATAATTCACAGTGGCTTATGGAGAGATAGTTTACTTTAGTAGATCAGAAGATATTAATAGGTAACCTCTATATGTTTAAAGACATCAACGTATCAATGTAGTTTTTACTGTTTTCTGATGCTTTAGGTTCATGCAAATCCCTTTATTCCTCATACCCATCAAATCTGCCAAGAAAGAGATTTTTGTCTCAACTGAATTTTAGTGCAACCTTCGTTTTTAATACCTATATTTTTATTGCTGTCTGTTCAGCCATTCCAGTTTTGTGAACAACATATTTCAAGAATGCCTTCAAAATATTTTTTTACAATTTGCTGGCAAAAAAATAAACACACAAAACTACAAAAAAAATCTCCTATTCTCGGAGGTATCCTGTGAATGTTCGATCATAAGAACAACTCAATTTAAGAGACCTTCCAATTTTGACACAAATGTTCACTTACACTAACTGTTTTTAGGCTGCACTGGTCAGTGAGGGTAAACATTAACAGTAGATGCAATATGCTTTCAGGAGTATTTATTTCTATCCCAAGTGTAGTAATTGTTTGCATTAGTTTATTTTATACTTATAAAAAAGTAACTAAAAGATGTAATATAGTTCCAAGAGAATAAGTGGGACAAAAAAAGGGGCTCAAAAAATCGGCATTCTATTATAAGAAAGAGTTAAATTTCCAAATATGGTCAAAACACAGTAAAAACTCCACATACAAACATAAACCTACCATTGTATTCTGATGAAAAGTACAGTGTGGTAAAAATAGGAACAACTATAAGACCGCATTTAGTGTCTTCTGACTGAGCAATTACCGCTCAAACAAAGGTACCTCTCCATCCTATTTTTATTAAACACACCACCAAAAGAGAAATACAAAGTGATTATGGGGTGTAGATTGTAGTTAATCATGCCTCACTGTACAAGTGAATTTGCTTGTTTGTGTTTATTCCCAGCACTCTTGCCTTTGCAGCAAGAGGTCCCGGGTTCACAACCCAGTTGGAACAAGGGGCCTTCTGCAAGGAGTTTGCATGTCTACTCCTAAAAACATGCAGATTTGGGGACTAGGTTAATTGGACACTCGTAGGTATAGGTAAATTGCCCGTAGGTGTGAATGTGAGAGTGAATGGTTGTCTGTCTCTATGTGGCCCTGTGATGGACTGGTGACCTGTCCAGGGTGTACCCTGC